>APFE031376130.1:0-37990 GCA_000404065.3 Pinus taeda
TCTAGGTGTGAGGTTGGGCAATGTGAAGCAATAGTCCCAAGAGTTTTAGAAATTTGGGCAGGGTCCATTGAGTTTTTTTTGTCTCATGGATCATTACCTTGCTACAAGGGCCCACAGTATTCAGTAGTAAGAGGATCAATGTCAATCAGATACTGAGGAGTGCAAAGCTGTGTTGACAACAAAGCAAGAGGCTCAGTAGCACAGTCAACAACAACACAATTTTCCTAGTAGACAGGGATCAATGTCAGTCAGATACTGAGGAGTGCATAGGAGTAGCAAAGTCAATAACAACACCGTTTTCCTAGTAGATAGTTGCAGACACAATTGATTCAATTTGTTTTTTTTATGCTTTTCAGTTGCAGATGTTGCAGTAGCAACAACAATAGTGAGAGGTGTTGCATGCTATACATTCTGAAGGTGCTAGATCAGGGTAGTTGAGAATCCCATTCTTGCTGAGAGGGAGTATTGAAAATGCAACAAGAAATTCCTATATTAATTTTATCCTTAATTAAATTAGGAGAAAAATTGTAATTCCACATCATAAGACAACTTGTACAAGTTAATTAAGTTAAATTGACTTAGTTGGTTCAGTTAATTCGAGTTGAGGGTCTAACTTGACTCATGTAGAGTGTCTCCTACTTTATAGGAGCCCTGGTTGCATTTATTTTGAGTCTTAATTAATTAATTCAGTTTAACTGAGTTAAAGTTAGTTAAACTAGTTCCAATTGATGGAGGAACTATTAGGAGGTCAGACAATGGTGTGTTGCTTCATGTGTTCAACTAGTTAATTGAGGATTCACTCATAAATAACTCATGCATGTCAGATCTGAGAGTTACCCAATTGAGATTGGAGTTCAAGGGCAGTGTAGTATTAGTTGTATAATTATCTGAATTGTACATATGGTGCATGTAATCAGAGGAAGAGCCTAAAGGAATTGCTCAATCCCATGGAGGAAAATTCCTATTAAATAGGGGTCTAATTTCTCATTGAACAACACAAGGAAGTAGGAGCTTGGAAGGCCAGGAAATTGGCTAAGTATTGGCTAAGGCTTGTCTAGGAAGCAGTGAGATAGATAGAGATAGTGCAGAGGTTGCTCGGGCTTGAGCAAAGCATTCTGATCTTCACATATTTTCTGACTAATGCAATATACAGATAACATGGGTTTTTAGCTGTGGCTTTCCCTAGGAAATCATTGTGTAATGTGTTGATTGAATTCTTTCTCTTGTATGCTTCGTGATTTTGCGATCGATTAATTGGTTATGCTGATGAGTAGAGTAGATTCAAGTCTATTGTTTTAGCATATTACAATTAGCAGTTGGAATCTGCAAGGAATTTCTACACCCAACTGGGGAAAAAGTTTTCCTCGTCATCTCTCTTTACGTGAGAGCCAGCTTTGGCCTACCTCCAGATCTCCTCTTGGACGCAGTTACCCCATAGTCGCTCCCAATCTGGATGCTTTTCTATGCCATTCACTGAATCAATGAAGTTTTCCCATGACTTGGAAAAACACGATAGTGCAAAACTGACAAGGTCATTGTCTGAGACTTTCTCCCCAACTCCAGCTAGCTCGTCCCTCACTTGAGTGAACCTAGTGAGGTATGAGACCACAAACTTAGACTTCGCCATCGTGATGTTTCTGTGTTTGTCCTTGAGTACCAGTTTCTTGGCCTCACTCAATCTCTTTTACAACCCTATGATGGCTATCCACATGGCTTGAGCAGTCTTCCCAAACAGGCGGGGTATGATGTGGTCCTTGAGTCCGTCAAGGATGATTCTTTTGGCTTTTGCATCTTTCTTGTTGTTCTTAGCTAGCTGCTAAGTGTTTGTTGGTTGGGCTGGTGGGTTGTCCACAAACTTCGAAATGGCTTGCTCCTCCAGCACTACACCAATCCTCTTCCAACAAGAATAGAAATTTGATGCCCCATCCAGGGGGTCCTCAAACCTAAACCCAAGATATGCCATGCTGAGCTGTTTCAGGAAAACCCTAGCGCTGAGCTATTTCAGGAAAATCGTAGTGCTGGGACTGGTAAACTGTGCCTTTGCTCTCTTTAACCTGCTCCTGAGGAAGTAAACACTGCTTCTGGTCTTCAATCAGAGGCTTAGCTCTGATACCATGTTAGATTTTAAATACCCAACAACTGATTTAATGAATTTTCAGAAGTGAAAGTAACTCGAACTGAAACTTTCAGATGTATTCACCAAATATACCGAGTATTCTAACTGAGCATTCACAACGGAAAATAAATCATTGAAGACGCAAACACATTAAAAACACGTAACACTAGAAATTACGCAGGAAACCTCAACTAGGGAAAGCCTGCTAAGTGTGTGTTCTTTATTTCTTTTTCAACAGATTTCCAATCTTAAGAAAAATTACAAATAAGAGGGAAAACTGCCCTTTGCCTCAGCAACTTCTGAAAATCCCTTAACATCTTTCTGGATTGTGGTTTGCAAACATATATGTGGTTTTCCATTAGGTTTGATCATAAAGTCACAGTCCAACACGTATCAGTGTTGCAAACATCTTGAAATTGCAATTTTTTGACCTAGCCGATGTTTGCCGATTCTTACCAATATTTTGTTGGTATCTTAATTTTGTTGATTTTTACGATATTTTGGTTTTCCAAACTCTTGTCCATTTCATCCCGATGTTGATGTTTGCAACATTTTCGGTTGTCTTGCATACAACCCGCACGCCCTGATTAAAAGGGATTTGGATGAAGAGATGCTTTGCTATCTCCTCAGACTTACAAATTGATTACCAACTCGATCCTTCAATTTGTTATTTGCAAATAATGTCTCAGGTTGGCGGTTTGTTTTCTAGGAGACACCACATAAATAACCAAGCCTTTGTTGGGCATTTAATCCTCCAAAGTGGCTTCCACCACCAAACTTGGAGGTCGTTTATCTGATCAACTATAAGTGTGGATAACCTAGCTTTGTAGTGTAATCACCAAAGGGGGAAAATCCCACTGTAGTTCATTTTCCCTTACTGACAGTCTAATGTGTGAATTTTGTAGATCAGCCGTAAATCTTTTGCCAGTGCGTTAAGAGATTTATGAGGATCTCCATTTGCCTTGCTGATCGCCAACCTTGGGCCCAGATAGTTGTTTCTACGTGGTCCGCCATCTGTGAGAACCTGAAAATGCCATTATTTTTTCAATAAAGCGACTAGATCTTGTGGGAGTTGTTAGCCAGCACTGCACCCAAACCAGGGGTCTACACCACTCGCACCCTTTGGCCATTCCTTACCGTCGATGCTAGACCATCCCTAATGAGCTGGAAAGAGGCTAGGACTGCCTTCCATATTACCGAGACATTTGTTCTTGGCTTTACTGGAAGCCTGACCTAGTTTTTAATGGACAAAGGATGTATGTATTTCTGATGGACCATCGTTATCCATAAACTTTGAGTAGACAAGAGCCTCTAACTTACCTTTGCAACAAGGGCTTTTGCAAATAGAAGGATGTTCTTCAGGCCCTAACGTCCCCAAGCTTTTGGGACTCTAATCTTTTTCCGATTTTACCCATGGCATTATGAAATGATCGCTGGAACATGCCCACAGAAACCCGAGTTAAAACTTTTTGAGTTTCTCCAGAATGCCCTTGGGAATCACAGAGAGGGACATCCAATCGATGTTGCAAATATCGAAATCGGGATAAAATCAGAAAGGGTCCAGAAAACAGAAATATTTAAAAAATTAGGAAAATATATGTTAAAATCGGCAAACACCGACAAAATTAAGATACCACCAAGATATTGTTAAAAATCGGCAAACATTGACTGGGCCAAAACATAGCGATTTAGGGATTTTATTGCAGTAAAATTAGGATGTTTGTAACATTGCATCCTATAGCGTGGAATTGCTTTGAGGACTGACTTGATCAACACTAGCTTTCTTGCTCTAGAAAACCATCTAAGGCTCCACTGTTTTAACCTTTTTTTCCAGCTTTGCCACCAACTAGTTCCAATCTGCTTCCCTGTAGCTGTTTGGCTTTAGGTGGAATCCCAGCTATTTGAGCCCGTCATCCAACTGAATGGGAGTACAAGGGAGCAAAGTTTGTAGTTGGACAATTTCTTCATTTTCAAGACAATTTGTGGACAGAGTAGACTTTGCAATGCTTATATCCATACTTGTTGCTCTCCCAAAACCCTAGAATAGTTTGTATCCTACACCATTTTCCCTAGATTGATAAGGGGGCTAGTCTTTATCATTTATGACATTCCTTTTAAAAGTCTAAATTCGTTTTTCTTTTTGTTTTATGGTAAACTAGGACTAAATTATAGCAAAATCTTGTGCCTTTAGCATTTAGTCATTTGTTGATGTATGCCTTAGGGATAGCATTTGTTTAAAAGTGCATTAGAGAAGCTAGTTAATAGTTTTTGTTGTAAGGTGGCCTTAACTTGTGCCTTAGTCAAGATAGACCTCACTCAAGTCTTCTTTAGCATGCACGAGTCCCTAGAAATTAGGACGACTCATGGTGCAGTAAGCGCAGGAGTTGGAGACCCAATTTTGTTTGTCTCCAAGTGCAAGTTGTATTTGGAAAGGGTCGAATTAGAGAGTTTCAAAGTCTATTTGAGGTAGGACAAGTTGAAGAGTCAGTTCGACTCAGTTATCTGATCAAACTTAACTCATTCCAAATATACACTCACCAGTTTTAGCTTGATTGAGTTGCATAAAAGGAGGTCGAAAGGCACAATTGTATCATTATTGTTTTCGAGCACAAGTTTTGTGTGAGCGCTGGTTGCTAGGAAGAGCATGTAAGGAGAGGCATGTGTGCAACTTATGACAGAGATAATTCCTTGCAAAAGTGCGCTGATATTTAGGAGCTAATTCCTAAATATTAGGACCTGCTCAACGCTAGGAGATAGGAGCAGGGGCTGCGCAAGGAAGTAGGGGCTGGGTCGAATTCTTGCAGAGAGATTTCATGCTAAGTGTTAGCAGTGGGGACAAGATTGTTCTCTAGTGAAATAGTGTTGCCTTGTAAAGAGATCGATTTAGCAAATGTAGTTTTTAATCCCGTACAGAAATTACCTGCATACGAATTCTAAATCACAGGAAAAAATAAAAATGCGAGAGCATAACACATAAAACACATATACACAGAGATTTCCCACTGGATCCCAAAACGGGACTACCAGCTTGATTTTTCTTATGTTCCTTCAATGTTTACAATACATATTTATACATGCCGAAGCATCCAATACCATGGACCGAAAACCATCGCGTCCAAAACCATGGACCGAAAACCATCGCGTCCAATAAACATGTGCGAAAATCATGCACAAAACCATAGGTGGGTCCGCCCAAGTGGGGTTACGGGTACCCCTCAAACCCCCTGTTAACTATGTGGAAAGAATATAACACAACCCAACAAATTTCTGTCAATAAAATTCTACAACAAAGTAGAGGGTTTTTTCAGTTGGGTTTTCCCTAGAAAAAATATTGTGTTATTGTGTGTGTGATTGTTTCTTTATTTTTGGTTCTATTCCGCTGCAAATTTAAGTAGGGAAATTCTGTATCTTGGTGCAATGAAATTGTTTTCAGATTTGTCATTCAAGCAATTGCAGAATTTCAAGGAAATTCTACAGTTTTTTTGTGCATTTTCTATTCGTTTTCTGTTGAAATTTGGTACCGAAGGACAGGTGGTTCCCTAAGGCTTTGATCTTTGGCCTAGGGAAAAGTGTCCAAAATAATTTAATTTTTCTCCTAAAGTAACTTTATAATTTTTATAAAGTTAAATCTAATTTAAAAGTGACTTTAAGTGATAAAGTTACTAAAGTCTAATTTTAAAGTGACTTTAATAAAGTTAATGTAAAATTAGAAAGGAAAAGTGACTTTAGAAATAAATGACTAAGTGGGTTTTTATTAAAATGGGGTGAGTTAAAAAATAAAAAGTGAGATTTAAATGAGCATTTAATCTCAGCCCTAGATCTAATCTATTTCAACCATTGGATTTAGAGGTTACCCAAAATTCACTTAGGATTAGATTAAAGGAGGAAAAGGAGGCAAGAGGTCATTCATTCTTTCATGAGTAGATTGAGAGAAGGAGAGCAAGAGAGCAAGGGAGATTTCTGGACAAGGAGGAGAAGGAGACAGCAGCTTGGCACACATTCCAAGGCAGCAATTGAGTAGATTTGTACAGCTGATTCAGCACACAGTGAAAGGTTGATTTTGGCACGATTTTCTAGAAATCCGTACAATGGGTTTGCACAGAAATCGAGGAGTGGTTTGCACAAAAGTCGAGGAGCAGTTTGCTGTTTTTTTTGTTTACTTCTTTTCTGCACGCAAATCGAGGTCCGTACAATGCATTTAATGCAGGTCGTACAACAACATTTAAGGCTGAAAGTGGGCACACAAATCGAGGAGGCCGTACAACATTTATTGCTGTCCTGTTTGCTGTGAGGCACTGGAAAAGAGATAAGTTGTAAATTTGTTTGCTGATTTTTTGCTGAATATTTCTCACTGTAAAAAAGGCATTTTCAGAAATAAAGAAGAGCTCTCGAACTGGTTTTCCCCAAGAGTTGTAGGGGGTTTTTCCAGGGTTACATTGACCAAAAATCACTGGGTTCAAATGTGTTAAATGACTGTTTGTACTTGCTGATTTTTTTATTTCTGCATTTTTAGTGTTCTGTAAAATTTCCAGAATTTGTGTTTTTAGCAATTTTTTGTTGTTGTTGTTGTTGTTGTTGTTTTGTTATTTGTTTTTTTTTTTAATTTTTAATTTTTAATTTTTTTTATTCCTTGTTTATTAAGTTGTTGAATGTATGGATATGGGAAAGGGCATTTAACTATATGGGAGAAATAAGGTGAAACTGAAAACCGGGGTGGGAAATGAGAAATTTCTACAGTTCTAGGGTCAACGTCATGTTATTCTAACCATCAAAATTTGTTGTAAATTTATCCTTTGTTTGCTGTTAAATTTAACCTTCATTCCATGTAATTTTCATACATTTTTAATGGCTAAATTTGCCATTGCTGTAAACTTTAATTTTGCTGCCCCAAATCCCTAGTTTCTTCAGTTTTCTTTGGATTGTTGTGTTATCTAACATATTAGAGACTGTTTAGGATAAACCTTAGCCTTTAGATAAATCTATATGTTGAATGGTGTTGTCATTGATACCAACGTTGGTCTTGAACGCTCTTAATATTACTCTTGTTTGCATCAATTGAGGTTCCAAATGACTGGAAAACCCTAGAAGCCCTTGAAGCTCCAAATAGACCCGTACTTGCTGAAGATTTTTTGAGGACGAAGATTGTGAATTTGCCTCTGACCATTGTTAGTTGATGCTCCTCGTCTCGATTCCAACAGTGTATGAAACGCTTTGAAACTCCTCAGCGTTGAGGAGATATGCTCATTCAAAGTTGGTGATCGCATTCAGTGGTCAAAAACCCCAAAGAGGTGTTACAGAGAAATTTATTTATTTGAAATTTAAGAGGTTTAGTCAAAGTCATAAAGGGGGTTTTATAACAAAATTTGAAAGTCGCTCGTAAAGTCGGACTCATAAGGGAATGTGGCTCCCAAAATTCAAATTTTAAATTAAATTAAAAGTTGCCTCCAAAGTGCAAGTCGGCTCTAAGGCTAGTTGACCCATCCCAAAAACCCTCTGATTAAGTATAAAAATAGTGCATAATTTCTCCACAAAAATGCATGATTTGAATGCAGTCTTATTGAAGCCCTTTCTGAAATCCCCTGCGGCCTTGCAAAGTAATTGGTTACCAAATGAGGAGGCAATTTGGCATGGGTTTCAGACTGTTTTTGGTTGATGGGATTCATTGGGATTTAAATATGGTTTGATACTGTTCTGGAAGTATTTTTGTTGTGTATTAAGGCAATAATTTGGCATGGGTTTCAGACTATTGTTGGTTGATGGGATTTGCTGGGATTTAAATATGCTGTGATACTGTTCTGGAAGTATTTTCGTTGTATATTAAGGCCTATACATCTGAGAATGTTTCAGTTCATAGGGGTTTTTCTATCAAAGGCTAATATAGTGAGATTTTTGCTTCTTTGAAATTGTTTCTAAGATGGATTCTCAAAACAAAATCACCAAATTATTGCCATAAGCATGCTCTGTAATATTTCTGTGTAATAAACAATCGAACAAAACTGGGAGAATCTCTTTGTGCTGTTTGGATTAAAGTTCGTAGAATTGGAAGTGTTCGTGTTTAAACGTCTCACTTGGTCTGCCTTCACCTCTGGCTGGTAATTCAAATCAATGTTTGACTAATTATTTGGTGTCGATTCAAATGATGAAGGTATAATTGAGTGGCTCAATTTGAATGTGACTCGGGGGCAGTATAGGAAGTGTTTTATGTGCAGGTTGCAAAGCTATAGAGATAAAGACTTATCAAAGCGGTGCATAGAATCAACTTCCAAAATACAAAGTGTGCATATTTAATTACTATTGCCAGAAAATGATACACTGAAAACAGGGAAAACTTTAGCAGCTAATATTCGTCCATGGGCTAATTTTCCATAATTTTCCCCAAAAAAGATTCGCTAATTTCCATTTTTTTGTAAAAATGATTTGCCCAAATTTTATAGAATGAAATTATTTTACCCTAAAAATTGCCAAAAAATTATATATAGACTATAAAATATTATAAATTTGAATATTTTTACAAAAATATCTCCAAACATTTTCTAGATTTCATATTATGGACTAGTGGGATTCGCCAAGGTTTCTAAACTTAAGATAAATTTCCATCCTTAAAGTTTTCTGACTTGAAAACAAAATGATGCATCACATTTTGGATTAAATGTCAGTGTTTTAAAATGGAGATCCGATGGGCATTACCTCTCATATTACAACATAAAATATGTTTTTTGTGAAGCTGTTGTGTGAGTCTCCATGCGAAGAAACTTACCGTCGCTCACATGGTTAAGTTGTCGAATATAAGGTATAGGCACTATCAGAGAAAGGGTGTACGCAAAGGATAAAGCCCATGTAAAAAGTGATGATAGTATAGAATTGGAAGTGTTCGTGTTTAAATGTCTCACTCGGTCCGCCTTCACCTCTGGTTGGTAATTCAAATCAATGTTTGACTAATTATTTGGTCTCGATTGAAATGAAGAAGGTATAATTGAGTGACCCAATTTGAATTTGACTCAGGGGCAGTATAGGAAGCATTTTATGTGCAGGTTGCAAAGCTACAAAGATAAAAACATATCAAAGCGGTGCATACAATCAACTTCCAAAATACAAAGTGTGCATATTTAATTACTGTTGCCAAAAAATGATATGCTGAAAACAAAATGATGCATCACATGTTGGATTAATGCCGGTGTTTTAGAAAGGAGATCTGATGGGCATTACCTCATATTACAACATAAAATATGTATTTTGTGAAGCTGTTGTTTGAGTCTCGATGTGAAGAAACATACCATTGCTCACGTGGTAAAGGCGTCGAAGGTATAAGCACTATCAGAGAGGCTTTTTGCAAAGGATAAAGCCCATGTAAAAAGTGATAATAGTATCTGCAAGTAGTTGGCACAATCGATCTGTCACTTCACCGAGTAGAAGAAAGGTGTCAAGCCACTGAACAAAAGGGCCAGAATTGAGATAAATTTCCCATATCCGAATGTGCCAAGAAGAAGATTAGACACCGGGGCAAATGAGTCGTAAGTGTTGTTAAGTAAACTGTTTAGGATGCAACATCAAGTTGCACAATGCATACTAGGCGATGAAGGCTGAACCTGCACCTATGTGTTGAATCCACTTGTATTAGTGCATGATAATTTCTGTGCAATGACAATTTGCTTATAAAAGTTAGAGACAATATGGTTGAACTATATAATGAAGTCTATGAAATTCTGGTGCATGCGCAAGGAGTGGCTGTGTATCAATACACCTAGACCAAAGTGAATTGCCAAATCAATTATGAGCCATCTAGGGTGAGTAGTAGTGCATGCACACACTTGTGCATTAATCGGATTGGCTGCATCCATATAATATCATGTTCATGGATGACTATTATGATTATATGTGCTTATCATATAAAATGTTCAGTCCCGTGGTTGAGTATTTTTGTTGGTTTAGAGTATTAAATTAGCACAACTATGGATAACAAAGTGTGCACAAACTGTTGTCATGTTGCACAGAGTTATGAGTTGCACTAGTACATGTTTATATACTTGGTGCCTTTGTTTGTATCCATACAACTACCTAGGATGACCTTCAAATTACTGGGTGAAATGTCTGCTAGGGTCTTGATAAATATATAGAAGACAAAAAGTTCTTGCAGGGCTTGATATATGAAGTACCTCTTGAATTTGAGATGTTAGTGTTGTCATTGATGGCCATATGAATTGGAATATATATATATATATATATATATATATATAGACAGAATCCCAAGAAGCATTAGATCCAAGAAGAATTCCCAAGGAGCAAGAGGAGTAGTACCAAAGAGAAGAGCGAGAAGAAGTTCAAAGAGAAGCCACTGGGAGCCAAAGGAAAGCCATCAGCAGCCAAGAGAAGGAGCGAAGACAAGCCAAGGAGGAGCAGATCCAAGAGAAGACCGCATATGCCCGAAAGAAAGAGCCAAAAGTGAAGAATAGTGGTATCGGACAAATATCATATTGGCGTTTTTATATCAGAGTTTTTTATTATGTGTCACCACTCTGACTCTGATCTCTGATATACGATATGAACCTTTGATCTCCGATATGTGATATGGACGTTCGATCTCCGATATGTGATATTATGGATCTCTGACCTCCGACTTCCGATATGTGGACCCGACTTGATTTAAGTTAACGATTTAATTATTAAATCACATCCGCCACTTTATCAAAACCTTAGAATGGCACCTCCGATAAGACCCTCCGATTGCTGATTGTCGATATGGTTGCGGACCTGATTGGTTTTATCATAACGGTTTTAATATAATATTGCGTCCGTCTCGTCAAAACTTTCCTATATCGCAAGTTTTTCACGTCGTGTCATGTTAAAGCTTTTGATACAAACCTCTGATACGCATACAAAGAAAAATATTTTTTTGACGTCTAGCCAACCTATACTTTGTCTCTCAAGTCGACTTCCTCCATAGGTCATGTCTCTTCACTTCAAGGTGAAATCCACAAATATATGTACTCGAATCTTCATTTCACAATCGTCCAATTCGGTGGTCTCCCGCAAAGAGTAAGACACAATTCACAACTCGTGAACTTTACAACATTGAGGAAAAGAAGCTAAAGGCCGAGAAGAGGAAGCAAATTTGGATTGGGTTATAAGTTGATGAAATTATATCTTGGACTTGTGGACAGTGTCACGTGGAGGGATTGGACCTGCGAACAGGTGCGTGGACAGTTATCTATGGAAGCTCGGACTTTGAAAGGCTCAGACTTGTAGCTTAAAGGCTCAGGGTTACAGTCACTTGTGGAGATCAGACTACACATCGGATCCGTGATTAATTTAAGGACAATCACCTCTGGCTTACAATTCGGATTTGCAACTTGCATATTGTTCAAATTAGTGGCTTACACAGTTTACGCATAAGCTTAGAATTGTGGCACACATAAGATCGAAACTGTGGTGACTCGATCGGTGGAGGTTTGGACAAATTATAGCTCGAACCTGTAGCAAACTTATGTGTGACACGTCATACTTGAAACCTTTGTGCACTCTTGAATAGTGAAGAACTCATGGCCTTGAATAGTGAAAATTTCGAAGGCTTGAACAATGATGGATTTGGAGGATTGAGTAGTGAAAAACCTGGAGCCTAGAACAATGTTGAACTTGAAGGATTGAACAATGAAGAACTTGAAACTTTGGATACTGAAGGACACTCCTATTTGGACCTTGGACAATGGATAAATTAGGAGTTCGTGGCAGCATGACTATTGAAGGAAGTCCTGATTTTTTTTGGAAGTAAGTCATTCATATATTCTGTTTGTTAAAAATTGAGGGTTGGTGCCCTAGAGGTTGGAGCCTCTAAAAACAAGGTTGGAGCCTTGAGAAGGATATAGGGTTGGAGCCTCCCAAAAGTCCAAGTTGGTGCTTGGCAACAGGTTGGAGCCTGGAGGATTTTAGGTTTGGTGCCCTCAAACATCATTGTACTCAATATTTTGTTAAAGAGGATTGGTATCCTGACTTGTTTATAATAAAATCTTTATTATTTGTTTTTTCTGATTATAATTGTGAAGAATCTTAATTATACTAATTCACGCCCCTCTCAGTATTTCCAACAATTGGTATCAGAGCCAGTGTCTTCATAATCAACCTAACAGCTGGAAGAAGGATTCTTAAGTCACAATGAAGAATCAGGATTTAGAAAAAATTCCCCAATTTGATGGAACAAACTTTGGCTTTTGGAAGTGTAGGATGACATTCTATTTAATGTCTCTTGGACTTGAAGTATGGCAATCAATTACTGATGGGTATAAAGTTTTGGCTACTCCACCAACAGATCAGGACAGACAGAATGCTAAAGCACTAAATTACATAACAAGTGGAATTACTGGTTTAGAATTTAGAAAAGTTATGAATTGTGATTCTACCAAGGCAATGTGGGATAAGCTTATTGTTATCTATGATGGAGACTCCAAGGTCAAAAAGGCAAAACTCCAAACAAATAGAAGACAATTTGAGAGTCTTAAGATGGATGACGAAGAAGATATTGCAACCTTTTTCCTCCGAGTAGATGAAGTTGTTAACTCACTTAAAGGTTTAGGGGAAACTGTTGAAGAAATCCCAATTGTCAAAAAGGTTTTGAGATCACTTCCAAAATGTTTTGATTCCAAAGTCAGTGCCATAGAAGAAATGAAGGACTTGGATGACCTAAAAATGGACGAACTTCACAGGATTCTAATTGCATATGAAATGAGAAAAGGAATCCCTAACTACAAGGAAGCTGCATTTAAAGCTTCAAGGTCATCACAGAAAGGGAAGAATTATAATTCAAAAGAAGCTTCGATCTCATGTAATCAAGGAATACTTTGGTCAAGTGGAAGGACTTACTAGAAGAAGCAGCTTCTTGGGAGACTGAAGTATTTTGTCAACAACATCCGTCGTTACTTATGCTTTGAGGACAAAGCTCCATCCTTAGATGATGAAGGAATGGTCATTTTAGAACCAAAAGAAGATTCGATCTCGCGTAATCAAGGAATACTTTGATCAAGTGGAAGGACTTACTAAAGAAGAAGCTTCTTGGGAGACTAAAGCATTTCGTCAACAACATCTGTCGTTACATATGCTTTGAGGACAAATCATTTTCTGGGAGGAAGGCAATGTTATATAAAAATTAGTTATTAAGTAGTTGTTAGGCAAAATACCCATTCACCAAGAGGCACCCAGGGCAGTGTAAAGCCAGGGGTCTCCCACAAATTGTAATCATCTTCTATCTTTTAATAATAATAAATATGAATTCGCTGAGTATTTGAATGTGTTTGTGCTAGACATTTACCCCTTATCATCTTGCTAGTATTACTTGGTTTAATTTAGAGTTTGATTGATCATTTTGTTCATTAATGGACATTGATATGATATCATTTCATTTGATTTGACAATGGTTTTGTTCTTTGATATCTTTGAGTGCAGGTTTGGGTTTGTGTTTTGGTAGGTCTACAGAATATGGAGCTGTAACATTATACCATTGCATGAGTGCTCCCAGCATCTAAATGATTTTGGGTCCATCTTTTGTTATATTTATTTTTATTTGTATTACTGAGAGGGCTTCTCGTATGTTTCCCTTTGCATTCTTCCAAATAATTAATGTACAGTGAAAACGATGCTTGTGACAAACCTGTTTCACCTCAATTCTATGCATGAACTCTTATGCCAGCCATTTGTTATTTTTTCTCTCTCATGCTTCATATTTAGTGACGATATATAAGTTAATGCTTTTTTAATCTTGCACTCATTTCTGCATTTGACACATGACAGTTTAAACTTTCAAAGGCCCTTTTTGAAGTCCATGAAAAAATGAAGTGTCAAGAAACCCATCCAGCTATGTTATGCTCTTGACCTGCGAGAAAATCCGGAATACCAGAAATATGAAGAAATATAGCTCAGAACATAGAATAAAATGAGAAAAACAACAAGTATTTTATTATTCAGAAATAGATTCAATGTTCACTTGCCTTTTCGAGGGGGCAACCTCAAGCAGAGCAGAGCTTGATTACCATAAGACTCCATGATCTTTCCTTTACTAACTAAGACTAAATGCCATCCAAAACCCTAAGTACTAGTGGTCCCTTGCATAACCCTTGAGTCATTGTACAGATACATGTACACAATAACATTTATCTGTATCTTTGGGTTGAGATGCTGACACATGAATGTTTCACACAATATGCTTATCAATATTTAGACACACAAATCGGAGTTTTCATAGGAGATTGCTTTTTTGTGTTTGTTTGATATCTGGAGATCTGATTTTTTTTATTTTTTTTTGGTTAATGCTTATATATATATTGTTCTATATATATCGTTTCTTTGTATCTAGATCCTTGTTTTTCAAAAGTTCCAGATGGTTGATATCTGGATCTGTATCCATTTGCAAGCAACTTAGTTTGAGATTTCATACAACCAATGCCATTGAATCTTTCTGTGCTCACTTGGTTTCTTTTCCCTCCTTGATGTCATCTTTCTCTATTTTTGTTTACATAAAATACTCTATTTGATTCTTTTGATTGTTCATATTCCATACTGAACTATTTCTCTTGCATTTAAGTTGTTACTAATTTCTTAAAATATTTAGTAAATACTTTTACATTAGTTCTTCCCAGCATTATCAACTACTTTGGGCTTGACTTGTTATATGTTTTGCACTTCAGCTTGGAGACAATTCCGGAGGTGTATGCTGCTACAATACGTGAGCTGGAACAATTGCTTGCATTAGATGACTTGTTCCTTGAAGGAGGCTTAGGCTCAGAACATCGAAGTGGAATAGGCACTGGCAGCAGTGGGGCTGCTGGTATATTGCAACTTGTCTGTATACTTATTTTCACAGTACATAATGCAAATGGGAGTAATTCTTCACCACAGCCAACATATGCTGAAGTTTTGCAGCGCTCTGCCTTATTACAGAATGCACTTACTGCAGCATTTGAGCTTGCAGGTCGCCTTATGCGCAGATGTGTAGATTCAAATGATGTATCCAGTAGCCCTTTCTTGCCTGCCATGCTAGTGTTTACAGAGTGGTTGGCTAGCAAGCCGGAGATTGCTGTAGGTAGTGAAGTTGATGAGAAGCAGGCCAATGCAAGGTCCTTCTTTTGGAGGCAATTTGTTGCTCTTCTGAACACACTGCATGAAAGTAAGGATTTGGATGCTAATATAGATAGCCATGGAATGCCAATTGAAGGTGGTATTACACTGTGGGAAGATTATGAACTACAGGGATTTATTCCTCTTAGTCATGCTCAGTCAGGATTAGATTATTCTATATCTCCTCCTGGCATAAGTCTGAAAGAGAGAAAGGAATTGCAGGTGCGTGTTGATCGTCTCCGGGCAGCAGGAAGGGTGATTGGAATAGCGTTTGATGGTACAGGGAATGGAATTGTCTATGACGAAGAGACTCAGAGGTTTTTCATGGCTGGAGAGCTGAAAGGGATGAATAAAAATGAAAAGGCATCTGCAGCTGGGCAGGATGTTAGACATCATCAATACAATTGTGGTGGACTTAATGACAGGTCTGTAGTTGGATTCGAAGAAAACAATTTATCATTTAAGGATATTTGTTCAAAAACAGATAATGACGATGAAGATGATGATGAATATATTGTTTTCAAGCCGGTTCCAAAGGATATATCTGCTGTGCATTCCCCTCATATTTCAGCTGGCAGGGAATGTGGTGAAGTGCCTTTTAGTGCCTCAAATATTGCTCTGTCTGATGCATCCTATGTTTCCCAGGGTATAAGGGGAATTGAAAATTTAGAAATATCTGGCATAACCAAACAGCATCCATCAGTTTCTCTATCTCATGGATCACATTTGTTTTCAACACGCCCCTTTCCTGATTTTATTCCTAAGACAGGCATTCAAAGTGATCTTATATCTTCAGATGTTGCTGCTCCTCAGAGTCAAGTAGTTACTGGGTTTTCTTCTGCAGCTTCTGACACCATAACTTCTGTAGTTAGCATGCCAGTTTCTTTGTGTGCATCTCGTGCTGGCCTGACTGGTTCAGTTCATCAAGATTTGCAGCTGAACAGGCAGTGCAGTGTTGGGGGATTACCATTATCTGGCATGCCTAGCCCTACCTTAACCACCTGGGGCATTCAGAATAGTGATACGATGTTTATTGGTAGCTCTGGAAAGATTAATTCTCCGGGTGTTATTGGACAACAGAAGCAGGCTGATGTGAGTGTTTCTTATTGGGATACAGGGATAGATGTTCCTTCCTTGGCTGGCTTGTCAAGTGTCTCTATTAGTGAGCAAACATCAATGCAGGTTGCACATGATAATTTGGTTATGGCGTCAGATTTCATGGGAATTTCACCACACGGGGAAAGAGTTGAGGCCAGTGGTATCCCTTCTAGTTTTCTTGCAGACTATCATTTTTCAGCATTGAAGCCATATCCCTCAGCACCTTTGCTTCCAGATGACGATAATGTTTATATGCCTGGGGACAACATCTCCAGTAACCGATATCTAAATCATACAGGAATTTCCAGTACACAGTTGAAAGACAAGAATTTTATAAAGCCGTGTATTCCCAGTATTACACTGGGAAAAAAGGAAAACACTGGCTCAAGTTGGATAGGTCCTGCTGCAGTTGGTCCACCTCCAGGGTTTGGCCTACAATTCAAGTCTGGACAGAGTGAACAGGATGTAGAGGGCCCACTTCAAGTTGATGATTATGCATGGCTGGATGGTTATACCTCTTCATTGCCTGAAATAAATAACCAAAAATATAGAGATTGGGGCCTTCCAATGTATTCATCAGATAATGGAATATGGTCCAATCCAGACAAAATAACCGTCTCAAGTGATACAGGTTTTCCATTTCCAGGAATGGGCTTCTCTGAATTTAACCATGGTGACGACCAGCAACTAAAACAAAACCTGGGGAGTCAGCTTTGTGAACAACTGTTGCAGGAACATCAGACAAAGTGGTTTGATTATGACATGGAGTTAAAGCCAGCACAGTTTGGAAGGTTGCAATCACTTTATGAGACCCAGCAGCAATCTCAACAACAATTACTTTTATTGCAACAGAAACAGCAAGAATGGTATAGGCGGTATCACATGGGAGGTCCGTTTCCATCCTGAAAGGAAGGTGCTTTGGTATAACACCAGCACATACAAAATCATCTCGTCAGCCACAATTCAATTCCATACATAGAAGACATCATTTGGGGTTGACAGTCCACTTACTAGATGCTCATATATAGGTATAACCTGCACTAATCTTTCAAAATGCTTGGATTTCTAGTAACTCTGTTTTCCATCTTGCCTTGTTTTTGAAAGCCCTGAAACATAGAAGCTTCACACAAAAATGTATCTTTGCTATTCTTTGTGTTTTTCTTATTTAATAAAATGTTAAAAGGTCAAATAATTTTTTTGTCATTGTACTCAGCATGTTGTGCTTCCAGATACTTCAGTCAAAATTGGCAGCAAATTTGCCGAGACTGCAATTGCTTCAGCCAATATTTCTACAATTGAAGTGAACTTTGGAGACTCCATTGAGACTATACCAGATAAGTTACTGCTAAACATGGAATTGGAGATCCCAATAGAGTATGCTTGATGACGTTTATGAGTTAAACTTAGGATGGCCTGAGTGTTGAAGATTTGATTCTTGAATCTGGGGATTGTTGGACCTTTTGTTTGGGAGGGGATGAAAGAGAGTGGGGTTGGGTGGGGAGAAGCAAGATGTGAATTGTATAGGTGGCCTATGCACACTTTGTGATGCTGATCTATGTTATGGCCACGATTACACAAGGCAAGTGACCCTTTTCTCAACCATTTTTTGTATTTTAACAGTAGTTTAGAGTCACCCAGTTAACTTATTTGTAAAAAATATATTTAGTGTTGGCATCAGATTAGTTTTAGTCAATATATTTCTGTGCTTTTGTAAGAGGACACTTAATGTGGAACTGATTGCTGTTTAATCGAATAATATTGTTTGTTCTGATCGATGAGTAATTTGTCTTGTGTAGGGAGGATATTTGACTTGAAATGAAGGGATGGCGAATGTTTCAAAATATTTTCTTCTAAGCCTTTTGGTACTGCATCCATTCGCTGCCTGGAGAATGTTTCTAAGTACTTTAAATACAACTTTGATGCATGGTTTTTGAGCATAATGTTATTATAAATTTTCTGTTAGCCAGGCATATGTGCCTCTACTCGTTGCTATTTGATTATAATTTATGTTTATAATATTCCCTTAGAGTGGGAAAAGACTGTTCAATCGTGATAAAACATATCTGAATTATAAGTAGCTTTTTTTGTATTTATTTCCTAGGAGAGCAGCATGAGCTGTGTCATCAAAATTTTGACTATGCCATACTAGTGTTCTAGGAAATTGGATATTATAAACTTTTTGTATGTGGGTTGAACTGAGTATGCTGATATGGCTTTTCCAAGAATAGTTGTGCTTCTTCTCGTAGCTGTTAATGATTTCTGGGGTTACTTCGTTGCTTAGTTGTTGATGCTTTATTCTGGCTTTGAAAAATGGTTAACATGCAAATGAAGTAGTTCTTGTATATTTAACAAAGAAAGGAACTGCATTTTGTGGAATTTTAGACATAAATTGAAAGTAATTCATAATGATTCATGGTTGCTGTTTTGTGGTGTGATTTCCGTGTCAAGTATATAGGGATTAAAAGTTAGGTTGGGGATTAGCTTGTGCAGGAAAATCATATACATCTATTTGGAAACATGCTCAGTTTTTGCACAATTGAAATTAGTCTCTGGTAATTAATCTAGAGGATGGCAATTTTGAGACTGGAAGCAGAAGCGAAATCTGGAATTAGGTTAATGGGTTCACTGCAAGTTCATTGAGATGCTTTTATTTGTCAGTTTTCGAAGATTGTTTAGTGTCTATTATATGTACCAGAGATATCAATGGGAATATTGAAGTTTGTGCAGGGAAAAGAGCTGTTTGCATAAGATGCGAACTATTTATGTTGGGTTTTGTTTACCTGGTTTCAACATCTGAAGTTGACTATTGCCAAACAGTCTTGTATATTCCCTCGTGTGAAGGCACATGAATTCCTTTGGAAATAAAAAATCTAGTAATTATACATGGATTCCAATTTGGTTGGTGTATTTTGCTCGTTGATTGATAATTTTGATGTTGCTCTTGGATATCTTGTCTGATGGGATTGATATTAGCCTAGTATTAGCCTCTCACTGACTTTTGAAGCTGCTGCCCTGATGGCTGTTATCTTTGGCTTCTTTCTAACTTGGACTTCACGTCAAAACCTAGTCAAATTTGTCAACCAGTTTAATTGTCATGGGAACATTATATAAACTTTGAGCATAAATAATAATAAATACAAGGTAGCAAATTATTTGTTGACCAAGACCAAAGACCGAATGCAAGACCAAAGAAGCAAACAGTAACTGGATAAGACTTGAGGACATTATGAGTCATCTGACTATATGTGTTGGTTGAATAGAATTTGAATTTGAATGACAGATGTATTCAAATTCAAAGATGATAGACTTTTTCAAGATAAGTTACGCGTTATCACATCTCCCAAGAAGAATTATAGTTAAACTGTTAGACATTACCTAGAGCCATGTGACATATATAGACGGTACAAAGTTCAAAGATTGCTAAATCTTCCTGTTGCATTTTGAAAATTAGCGTGGGCAGTTTTAGAATCCATGAATGATGGTTAAATAATAAGAATGTATATCGTCTTTTAATTATTTAATTTAATAGCAATATAAATGATTTCTAAACTGGAAAATTGCCTAGGACAATATTAGAACCAATCAATTTATATAAATTATATATTAATGTTGCGTTTTCTCATTAAGGAGAATTGAAGTGTTGATACTCGATTTATTAAAGTGTGTTTTTACTTGAATGTACCAAATTATAGTTTTTCCGTGGAAAAGAAAGCCCGTATTTTTCATTCATAAAGTTGAAATAAAAACACATTTTGTATATGCACCTTAAGTGCATTCCCTGGAATCTACCCTGGTGACCCTGATCCCCTGATCCCACATGAGGCTGTGATCAGTAAAAAAAAATGCACCCGAGGGTTTTACAAAAATACTGTCTGCAATAAACACAGCCAAAATAATGTTTGTTTGTAAACAAACCAGTAATTTCCAGATAATGTGCATCAAGCACCCGTGATGGTAAAATAGCCTAAACTACAAAAGGCAAAAAAAGAAAAAGTAGATAGTTATGTAGTAGTAAAAGTAATATATACAAAGAAAAATATAGTGCTGAAAATAAATTCAGTCATGATCACCATCAGTGGGCTTTTCCATAAAGGGGTGGTGGTAAAATTGATTCTGAACAGTCCCGGTAGTTTCAATCACTTCCCAAAGCTGCTTATCCAAGTGCATACCTCCTTTAGAAGCATTCCTATTTCATTCTTTGTAAACATGATTGCAGGACATAGAAACAAAAACATCTTTCAATCGAAGAATATCCAACAGAATATGAGAAAGAGTAATGTTATGGCACACTTGAGTAGCATTAACCCAATTCAACCACTAGGAGTAAATCACCAAAGATGTGAAGATGAAGATGTTCACAGCCCTTTCCAATGCAAAAGCAATCAAGCATCTACATGCCAACAGTTCGACCCAGTTATTTGAGCCCCTCCCAATAGCCAAGCTGCTATGAAAAAATGATGTTCAATGAGGTAAAGTTTAAAGTCCCCACCACATGAAGCAACCACATCTTGAGAAACACCATCAAAATAACCCCAGGGCAAACTGACATTGGGAGATTCAATTAAGACCAATTGATATTTTGCAGCAATCTGAAACTGTGGATAATGTGCTAAAATAGCTCTACTGTCAGCAACAATCCGAGCTCCAAGCTGGGAAAGATGGGGGTTCTTGAAAGACCACTTTGTTATGGACCAGGCAGCTGCCCCAAGATAATATCAATGGCTTAACATGAAAGGATTTGGTCTCCCGGTCATTTGTCCAAGCCTTCCACGAGGCTTTGAACGTTAACCCTACCCAACTACAAGCAGCACCAAAGACCTCCGGACACACCAACTAAACTTGTCTAGCAAAAGAGCAGTGAACAAATAGATGGGCAATTGATTCCTCATTGCCCCTGTCAAGCCCAATTCAGTGGCGCTTTTATAATTTAGTGGTTCCAAGTCTCTGATGATGATCTTCTCCTCCTCTACTATATACAATGACTCCCAGGTGTTCCTTACAATATGGATGATGTCATTGCATAAAATTCCTTGGATCAGGGACATATTCCCTTCAACCTTCTCCTTTAACTCTTTAATTTATTGAGCAACAACTTGAAAATCATTCCTGTACTTGTCCTTAGACATTATCAATTCTCTTTCAGTAGCCTTTATAACTTTCAAGGCACTCTCATAATCTCTTTGAATTTTCTTCAACTCATTCTCAGAAATCTACAATTCAGTCATGACTAGTCAATTTATCTTCTGGGTCCTTCGAATCAGCTTGTACTACAATAGTACAAACATGAGAATAATTTTTTTTGTTGTAAAACATAATTGATTTCTTTTAGCTTGGTGATTTCATCATTTCTCTGTATGAGCTCCTTAGCGAGTGCATCTTTCTCTTTTTCCACGTGTGCCACTTCTGAAGCCATTGGATGTTCAATGGAAGGCACTTTCAATTTCTTCTTTAGCATCTGAATTTCTGTTTTAGATCGCTGCAATAGTTTTTGAACAACAATTTTGTCCTCTGGATTGACCACAATTTTAACAATCATCTTCTTGAATTCTTCATTCTGAGTGGTTAAAGCTTTGGAGTCTGCCTTTTCTAATTTCAATTGGTTAACCAATTTTTCTAACAAACCTTCAGTTTTGCTAGCAGCCAAAGAAGACTTTTTCAAATTACTGTAAATGAGTTCACCAGTCTGCCTATGCAAATTGATTTTGTCAAGCAGAGGGATTTCTCTAGCATCAATTGTCAAATTCGCAGTCTTGAAACCTGATGAAAAAGACAAACAAAGTAGAAGGGTGAGAAAAAGCTAGTTTGAGATAATTTCTATCCAAATCATAGAAAAAAGAAGTATGGTATGATAATCTGAGATATATTGAGTCTCCAACTGGGATTCCATGCTTTCTTTAACCTTTCTGCGCTTTTCTTCAATTTGAGAATACATTTGCTTTATCATTGACACAAAACTCTAGCCAATCTCTTATGGAACATAAGAAGATGGTGTATAGACAACTTCTCCTAATTGCAACTAATACCCTGATGCAGATGATGAGATGCCACCTTCAGAGAGTTTAGTTCTTTTAGAACTTCTGTTTGTTTCCTCTTGTAGATCAATCAAATTTTCGATGCCTCTCTTTAAACTCTTCTCACTTTGATGAGTTTCAATTTCCACTCCTCCAGTCAAACTAGTTTGTCCTCCATTAGCTAGCTAATTTCTCCACCTCTGGCCGAGCTTTATGAATAAGGGGAGCATACGCATTTTCCAATGTCCTGTTTGAAATAATGTGTTGTGGATCATATGCCCACTTTTCACCCAGCTGCAAATTCATATCTTCAAGTGCTTTCTGCACTTCTCTTACAGCTTGCCTGTTATTCACAAAGGAAGGTCCCATTGTCTTTGGCAATTTAAATAAATGCCTCTTCTTTGTTGGCACAAAATGTACTTGATCCAGATTCAAACCCTGCATGATGAATTTTAATGAAAATAATCTCAAAGGCACAAAAATTGAAAATCTGTAAGGGGCAACTTTTGCTCCATATAATTTGATCTCTGAATAATCTTCAAACCAAAACCAATCACCTAATTTAACATCTTTACTGACCTGAAGGAGGAGCTAAGCTTTTGGTAGAAAGCAAGGAACTGTTTTATATTGAGTAAACCACTGATAGAAAAAAAGTCACAAAGCACATCAAATCTTCATTATTTGCAATACTTCTTACCACATCAGTGCAAAATATTAGTAATTACTTGTTCTTGTGGGAGTCTAAGATATTCAATCCTAGGTGCATGAATCTTTCAACATGAGTGCACAAGAAAAGGTAAGTAATAAGAGAAGGAAATCTTAAGTAACCAACGAGAGGAAGATATGTCAATTGGGAATTGACCATTTTCTCCCATAAAATAGGTATGTCAAAAAATGTTTCTGGGTTCATCATCAAACTAAACATTTCTAAAATGGCTTTGTCCAAAGTGTTTGTATCCCCCCTTCCTAAAATTTTAACCAGAATTTGTAGGATAGGTCTAACTTCTTCAGTAAAAGTGTCCAAAGGAAAGTGAGTAGACTCCATAGGTAGTTGTTTCCCAGTAGGCATTAAAAAAAAAGACAGTTGAGCATAATTAGAAGCAGACAAATCTTGAAAAGTGGAAAACAAAGTCTCTTATGAAAAATGGGTGTAAGAATTTGCAGATGGAAAACATAAAGCTTGCTGAATTAATAGGACAGACACTTGAAATTTCTTTTCACCTAATGAGTTCATAACAAAACAGTTTTGAGGATAAAGGGCAGAGACAAGCCAATGTATAAATTTTGGGAACATAGATGTTTGAGGAATCATGGCAGCTAAAACCCCTGACCTCACAGTAGCAACATATACATGAGACTCAATTTGTTTAAGCAAAATATGATGATATATTTCTATATAATCAATGGAGCAAACTGGGTCAAAACGGTCTCTTTCAGTGTCCATCAATGGAATATGGAAAGTAGAACTTGTTAAAGTAACTTTCTTTGACATTTTGATACTTCTGGATGCCAAGATTTCGTGCAAATATTTAAATAGTGGCGGGTGATACTGATTGGAGCTGCAACCTGTACAATTGAGTCCAAGGAAGCAGGAGCAGAGGACAATGGTGAACAAAATGAACAATGGAATGGAATTTATAGTGGAAACGGGGTAACAGGTGGGAAAACAAAATTAATGACGATCGTGGGAAATTCGATTTAATGAGCTAGCGACAGGCCGGATGAGGTGATGGTTGACGTGGATGATGTGGTGGCGAAAGGGTGTGATGAGAAGTGGTGACTGTGTAATGGCAGAACATATAAATCATAATCACACTTGCCTGCTGACGTAACATGCTCGCTTGCCGACGTAATATGGGGGCAAACTTCCGTACGGAAGAAACTTGATGGAGACCCCCCGCAATCATTATGAGTCTTTGATTTGTGGTCGGCGTAGATGTTGAAAAGTCTTTACGAGGGGACTGGGAGAGCTAACCATCGGACATGTAGTTTCGTCGTGTTTTCTCTATCCAATGGGCCCTGCAACCATTCCTCATTGCGCCCAAAGACTTGCTCGATTTTTAAACTCCAACTTTGTTATTGTCGACTAGGGACCCACGTACTTACACTTAACGCTGCATTAAAATTTAAGTATTGCGGTTTAGTCCACCATCATACTTTAATTATTTAACATCAAAATTTCTGTTTTGTTTTGAGTTTTTTTGTAGATACATATGCATTTTCTTCTAACACAGATAAAAGTAAAAAGAGCTACAACAGGTCCCTTTTCTTTCTTGGATGCTATATCCTCAAGGAAACCATAGATTCTTATCCAATCCTCCATCATTCTCTCTTCATCACCTGAAGAAGAGAATGCACATGTGATGTCCAAAATCACTCCCTCTCAAACTGAGAGGACATCCCTATTCTCATTTAATCTTGAGAATATAACCTTGCTCTTATACAAGGAGACTCCTTTGCTCCCTTTCAAAATTAGAGGAGATCTAGACTTCCCTTCTATTTGGGAAAGAGTATCGACTATTAGTTCTTCATAGTTGTCGAGCTCCCTCTTTCTTCTGCATCATCGAGCTTTCTTTCTTTCAATGTATCACGAAGCCACCACCTCTTTTTATTCTTGTGACAAGTTCCAGGGCAATCTTCTTACTCATCACTATCGGGCAAGATAAAAAAGAATCTTATGGAAAAAAAGTTGGCCATAAAACATGCATGAGTACAAGAATCTTCTTTTTTATGGCCAACTTTTTTTCCATAAGGTTCGTGTGTTTTTTCTTGCCCGATAGTGTAATCTTCTTACTCGTCACTATCGGGCAAGAAAAAACACACGAAAATGGTGAAGATAGAGCCTATTGGAGGCCAAAACAACAATGCAGAGGAGCCGTCGGATTTGGGCGATCAACAATCTAAATTTGATCGGCATATTGCAATCAGCAGTGGCAGGCAGAGTTAATAAGGTGCAGCCTTATGGAAATCGCGATGGCGATCAAGCACAATTAGAGAAGGACCGTTGATCAAGTGCACAGATCCAACGGTCTAGATCTATTTGCGCTATATCGCATCGCTCGTATGCATGTACAAGGGGACTTAACCCGCGGCCCGGAGGATCAGCGATATGTGATTGCGATATCGCAATATCGCTTCGCAACTACATAAGGGGTGATGCCAAGGAGGCCAGCGACCATGCGATGCGCCGATAACTGATAAGGCCGATCGACGCAATCGGCGATCAGAGGTCTAGAAGGATATGCAATAGCGATATAAAAGCAGACATGATGAAGTTATAGCGCAGATGCGATGATATTTCAAGTTCGATAAACGACCATCTTATGGGTTTTTCCTTTGTATTTGGGATTTTTCATAATAAACCCAAATACAAAGGAACCCTGACTAAGTGACTGTGATAGTGATCTAAAGGCAGACCCGGTGGAGTTAATAATATTTTAAGTCACGGAAAAAGGCGTTTGGGCGGATTTTTACATTGTTGTTGTGTATTTATTTGTGTAAACAGAGAACGACTGTTTTGGGAATTCTAATGCGTCGAGGGTCCCTTCCATTACAAAACAGGTGGCCACCATAACTAGAGACGTTTAACAAGGATTGTTTAACGCTCAGATGGGATTTGAGCGGATAGAGGCTGGGAACCAGAGAGTACGAAAGGGAAAACGAACAGACGAGTGCCAATTGGTTTAAAAGCCACTGAATGACATAGACAACGGGAGGCAGTGCTGAGATAGAGAGAAAACAGAGAGCGAGAGGGAGAGTCTGTGTACTCAAAAACACTGGGGGATCCAAGTAAATCCCTGTTGTTTTATTCTTGTTGTGTTGAGACTCAATTTGAGCTCACATTTGTTAAAACTCTGCTCTTGAAGACATAATAGAGAGGTCACCACTGAAAGCTGGACCATGAGACGTATCCCAAGAGTTTTGGGTGAACTCCTTGATTATTCGTTGTGTTATGCATGTATCTGTTATGTTTTTCTAACTTCTTCATTATCTATATTATTCGCAATCTTTTCGATCTGTTGCACTAAGTAATATAGGAAAATCCTGCACATGAGTTTGTAATACCTTAATATTAGCCTAAGACCTCATTTTCAGATCAATAATGATGGCTCTTCCAGGATCATGATGATCCACCTAAGCAAGATGACTATTTCTAACATAATGTTAGACAATATCTGGATGATCAATATGCAAAATGATCTATCTATTCATCTTTCTAGATGATCTCTACAAAGCAACTTAATCATGCAAAATTCTAGACATGCTACTGTGATATGCTTCTTTCTTATGATGCTGTGCAAAACATACTATCCTAAAGGAAAGATTAAACTTCACAGAGAACTTGACTGTCAATGAACCTTCTTTAATAGTAAAGATATTTCACTACATCCTTCTTTGCTTTCTTCTCAGGTTCTCCCACTGCCTCAATTACATGAGCTTCACTCATTTTCTTTCTCTTGTTGTTCTGTTTGTTTGGACAACCCCTCTTGAAGTGTCCAAATTCATTGCATCCAAAACATTGCAATTTGGACATGTCTTTCTTCTTGGACTTACCAAACATCCCCTTCTTCAACTTCTTGATTCGGGCTAGAAAGGCTTGTGATTTCTCCTCTGATCCAATAACATCCTTGACCTTGATCCTTGATTCTTCCAATCTGTATTGCACCCACACCTCTTTATAGGGAGTTGAATCCTTCTTGGAGTAAATGCTTGTTGCGAAGTTGCTCCATTCTGGCGGCAAGGCATTTAGTACACAAATGGTTACTTCCGAATCAATGATACGTTACCCAAGTCCTTGCAGGTGGTCTCTTAGTTGAGAGATTCTCATGAGAAAAGATGCCACATCTTCATCCTTTGACTTCTTCATTCTGTACAACTTGTTCCTTAATGACATATTTTGTCGTGTTGTACTTACTGAATACGAATTCACTAGCTTGTCATACATGGCCTTGGAAGTCTTCAGATTTGCAACAATTTAAATATGAAATGCTAGATCAAATGCCGCATTAGATGTTAAATAAATCGAGTTTAATTAGTTAAATCGCAAAGTTTAATTGCGATTAGCTTCATTGTTAATAAAGTTATTTTGACACGACTATTTTGTCATATGTAATAAGCACTGTACTATAATCAAGCGCTGCGATCTATCCCGCTTAGATCAACGACTCCCGATGATTTTAGACCCCCTTTGCCCCTCTAACATTTAATCAAGGGGGGGGGGGGGGGTCCAAAAAGCGGATTCTATTAATCTCGCTTTAGCAACGTGTTACCCCTCATCAATGTTGGAACCCCCATCCACCTAAAATCGCGTACAACTCAAACCGCCCCCCCTCCCCCCCACCCCCCTCCTTGAAATCCGCCTTCCTCCTTCCCACTTAATAACAACTATCAACCCTGCTCCCTCCACTCCAATTCACACCCACCAAGTGTCACATCCCTTCTAACTCTGCTCCCGTTGGTGTCACATCCCTTTACCTGTCATTTAACTGTTAAGCAACCATTCGAGATATAATCGTTGCCAAAATAATTAACTCGCTTCGTTAAATGATCTCGCTCATAAAATAAAGCAAAACCCCGTTTAGTTGTCCTTTCCTCTACTGTTCCATGACGCTGAACGATTGAAACTGCTACTGCAGCCAGTTATCAAGCCAAAGAGTTTTCATCCGACCAACTCTCGGGTAATTACAATTTTCCATTTCATTTCTTTTCAACTTGTCTTCAAAAGGTAAATCGGAAGCCACAATGGAAAACCCTATGCTTCCCCTTGTAATTGACCTAGACCACCAGCCCTTAGTGCATCGACAGTATAAAATCTCTGAATCTAATTGTGAGTTCGATCTCTAAGAACTCCACAATTGGTTAAAACAAAAATATGTTGATCTTAATGACAAATTTAGTTTGTGGGACTCCTTCACCTCAATTCGTTTTTTTGCAAACCCATCATTTTCTAGAATTTGTCTCATGGTGTCATTTCAGGTACATACCCAATCAAAGAGGAATTTTAGCCCATAACAATGACATCATGCTCATAATTACCCCTGACTCCACATGTCAGATGCTTCAGATGCAAAATTCAGCCTCTCTAAAACCCTTTTTAGTAGATTCCCTCATGGAACTCTACAAAAACCTCACTTTCCCCACAAAGCCAAAATTTTCGAGACATTTATACATGAGTATGTCCAATTACCAAAAATAAACCCTCATCCATCCTCAATGTTCCCTGAAATGACAAAACAAGTAATTTCTATAGTTTCTTGTTTATTTGGCTATCAACCCGATCAATGAGTTGATGAAGCCATTATAGCTTTTCTATCAAATATTCTCAACAGGAGAAAAGCCTTCAACAATCATTTTTCATTACAGTGAATTCTTAGCAGAGGTCATCCATGAACAATTCCTCAAGTTTTCTACAGAAGAAGTCTTCAAGCATGCTTAAGTTTTAGTTTACTTGTTCTTATTCCATCAAGTGGATATATTTCAAATTCCACTATAGAAACTGGATGAACAGGGAAATGCATAGTTGGTGATTCATTGGACTTCCTAGGTAAGGAAGCATACAAATGAATTCACATTCAATGATTATGTGGACTAGTTTTTGTACAAAGTTTCTTGCCTACTTAACAAAGATGTTGAACCTAGAATTGGACTTGAGATCAAGATAATTCTACTTCTCAGTAAACAAACAAAGACATGTGACTGGTACCCGTATCAAAATTACATCGAGATTAGAGTGTATGGATGCGAATTGCCTCCATATAGACTGCCTAAATTTGTTCCTATAAGAATTTTTGCATTAGAGTATGTTAGGAAAATGATAAATATGGATGAGATGCACTTTGTGACAACCAAATAGAAATCTCAGTGCAAAATCAAAACACAGGTTGGGCCTTTCATTTGTAATGTCAGGACAACAACAAAAGAAGCAGATCTTGTCCTCAAACAAATGAAATTTAAACTGAGTTTCACTTGTTCATATGATCCTTTAGGAATAATCTTGAAGTTGAGAGTAGAGAAGATAACTACTCCTTACACTATACTCCCAGACGTGAAATTGAGCAATATATGAATCAAGATCAATGGAAATAAAATACATTGCAGAGAGCAGAAGAACATGTACTTTCTATGATGACATCACAGACTCCAGCGCCACAGGAAAAGCAGGATAAAAGACCAAGGGAGGATGTTTCCCCTTCAGTTTCAGGGGAAAGAATTCCAAATATACAAAAAGAGGCAGAAAACCAATCCAGTAGAAGAGTCTTTGCAGGAAGAAAATGTACAGTGTACAATAGTCTTGACAAGTCCTTATACTTCTACTTTCCCTCGAATTGAAGACATTTTCATAGGGTCACCATCATCTTAAGCTTCTCAAGAACCACTATAAACATCTCAATCAAGAGAATTGGTCCATGATCAAGCTGAACCAAATATATTTGCAAGGTATAAGGAAATAAAAAATAAGAATGAAAGTTCTGAAAGCAAACAACTTCATCACAACACAAAATTCTCTCTATTTTTGATACTGAGAAAGGAAAAATGCAGATAGTTTTCCTTGAAGCTGAAGTTCCTTTTCCTAAAACTGCAGAGGACTACAAAAAGTCTATCTTTTCTTTTAACATTGAACAAATCCATGCTATTGATTAGATGGATATGCACAAACAAACAGGGGAAATGTTGTATTCTACCCTGACAAACTCCACAATGGCAACATTAGTAAAAAATATCCAGTCCCATTAAATATTATAAAAAATATATTCTTTAGCTAAAGACACTAAGATAATGTCTTTAGAGGATTTAGTGATTAAACTGGCATATGATCCCAATACCATAAAAGTTGTTGAGGAGATCATTAAGAGAAAAAACACTAACATTGCATCCCTAAAGAAGCAACTCAAATTTACATCTATTGAAGATCCACAAGCATAGGAAGTTGGTCAACTAGAAAAGGAAAAAGACAATATGTTCAAAATTATCATTGAACAGAATGGACAAATTAAAGAAAAGTAGACTGAAATAGAAAAATTGCTAAAGGAGAAAGAACAATCAACTAAATTAGCAGTCATTCCTTTCACCGTAGTTCCAATTACAAGTATATCAACAATAGGGGTTTCTAGTTCAACAACTACTACAACAAAGACACGGTCTACATATACATAAGGAGAATTAACCAGAGCTATGGAAGACTTGTCTATGAGAGGGAAGGAGATTGAAAAGCTGAAAGCTCAACCTAATAATCTCCAAAAGCAAAAATTAAAAATCGATAATCCGTATTTCTCAGAGCTTCAAAAAACTCACAGATTAACTCAGAGAATTGAAATTTTAGAGAATGAATTTGCCATGGCACAGACAATTGCACAAGTAAAGGAAACATCTAGGTAGATATTTATGAAGCTATGAATGAAATGTGGCCTTCCATTGAAATTATTTTCGAATAGGAGGAATTGGTGTAGAAATCAAAAGAGGTCATAGAAGATATAAAGGAAAGTTTGGGTCAGGAACCAGGTGAAACTACTACCTTAATAAGAATTCTGAATTCAAAGATAAGAAGAACTGGAAGAATATGAGATTGCAGACAAACTAAGACAATTCTTGAGGTAAGAAGAGTTCTTCAAAAATAAATTTAATGCTACAGTTAGAGAATAAATGTCATAACTTGGAGGCTAGCATTCAAAAATTCCATAGAAATTTAAATATATTGCATCAAAAGGGGTTTCTAGGTTTAAAGGGAATGGGAGATAAATTAGTTCAACTAGAGGAATATCAACAAAATTTATATTCCATAGCAAGATATAAATCTAAATTTTCCACCATAAAGGGAACCATTACAAGGAAGGCTTTCATGGAAGGTTTGAAGTTAGACTTACTTATCAAACATGAAATAAAACATATGTTTATAGTCAAGCCCAATTTCCAAAAATATATCGACGTGGATGAAACCTATAGAAAGTTAATCAAGTTCTCCAACCCAAATGAAGACATATGGGATAAATTATGTCAAATTCTTGAGTAAACATGTATTCATCTTCAACAACAAAGAAACAAGCTTTTCAGTCCAAGTCATCACCAGAATCCTTGAAATCAGTGCTAGAGAGCTTCAACAATTTACTTTTCCTATATTCTTGTACTATTTTTGTAAATAGTTTTTTTAGGATATTTTGTAGAAACATCTTGATATTCAAAATCAAGATATTTTGATGAAATTGTATAAATACTTCATATATTGCAATACAAAGGGTTGGAACTTGTTTGAAGAAAGAAGATCCTTGATGTAAAGTTGTGCATGTAATGAAGTGATCAACTCCATTAATATAGAAAGTTGGTTTCAGGATTCCTGTGTCAGGCAATTGGTGAAGTTTCCTCTCATGTAAAATTGATATTTTCCCAGTTTTCCATATGTGCTTATGTCTCTATTGTTTAAATAAGATTAAGGGCTGAATTTGTTTGAATACACTATGCTCTCACTTATAAACAATATTCATGTTTTCACTATGATATTAAGCATATAATTCATCCTAGCATGCTCTACATTTAATTGAATCTAAACCTTTTCATCCCATTTACCCCACAAATGCTCGAAAGATCCAAAACCTTGCCTACCTTGCCATGTTACATTTGTTCTGCCATTCTTGTATTTGATCACCCTAAGACTTATGACTCCATTTACCAATGGAATGTCCTTGCAGTTTCAACCAAATCTTTGAAAAAACCAAACTTAGAACTCAATAACTAGCCTAATATCTCAAAACAACAAATGTAAATCCAATAGAGAGATCCCTCTGTGAAGCAGGAAGGGCTAGATTCTAGCTTTGCAAGCGGTTTTGTGGTTACCTCTGGGTTTCTCTCACAACCTTGGGAAATTACGGAGCGATAATAGGGAGAAGATGACCAAGGACCAGATAAGTGAGATTCTTGGCATCCAACATGTTTGAAAAATAATTAGATAAGGGATTAGTCCTGGCACGAACACCCCAGGACTATGAAACACCCATTGAAAAATTTAAGTCACCTCCCACAATCAAGTTGCCCCAGTTAAAGATATTTTTGTTGAAGAAGCCATCCACGAACCCCACCTAATCCTCATGAGCCCCATAAACATTGATCAAAGCGTAGGAGAAATTTAGGTTAGTGAAAAAACCCTACACACCAATAACATCTTTGATTTCAAACTTTTGTGATCCATATTGTTTTTGAGAATGTCTTTCAGATTAATCACATCATTAGTTGTTGGTTGATGTTTCAAACCATATAATGTGGTTCATCCTCGAACCAACAACATTATGAAAACTCCATAAATTTTCAAACCAAAATTTCCTCAAGTTCCAACCCAAGTCCAAACCTCCTAAGCGTCCATGGACATCATCCACGACAAATTTCCAACTAGGGAGAATGTATTCAAGATACTTAGAGATAGACACCCCATCACCTAAATTTTCTTGAATGAAAATGATGTCTGGAAGCTCAACATGAACAAGATGATGAACGGTAAGTTTTTGGGCACACTCATCGAACCCTTACAATTATAAGATAACATTTTCATTTGGGGACACTACTTAGGGGGAACAATGTTGTAGGTGCCCCATCAATGGAAGATTGTCGACCAACGACCATTTCTTCATAAGCTTTGGCTTTAGCCTTTGGATAAATGAGATTTTCAACCGCGACCCTTGGAAAGAGTGACCAATCCAGGAATGAGACACAACCCACCCAATAAACCCTCAGTCACATATATGATGAGCTTAGGCCCGCGATTATGTAAGATATCACCACCCTAAAAACTCTAGAGAAACTTTGAGATGTCGAAGACCTAGGAGGGGTATAACCCAAGACAACAAAAGGAATTAGGCATATGGCTTTAGCAGGGGAAATGGTCGTGAACATATTTTGTTACCCATTCACACTTGAATGCACATTTGATACATCATGGTCCATACCAAGAGCCTTAAAAGAAGATGTAAGTAAAGAGATAACGGGAAGGGAAATAGAAATACTCGAATCAGAGGAATGTGCCACCAAAACATATGCAGTAGAGGATTGTGTCGCCATAGAGATGACTCATTTTGAGATCATCGAGTCTGTGAACATATATTTGGGAGCCACATAACCCAAAGACATCATAAGAACCCCACCCACTTCCTCATTCAAGAGGATTACATCAACTTCAACTGCCCTATCCTTCTTCTATTTTTTGGATGTCAGGGCCGAGCTCGCAACATGCCTCAGCGGAAGTCTACAACTATGAACTAGGTGACCGTATTTGTGACATCACCTATAATGAAAATGAAGCCCTCCATAATCAAGGGTTTGCAACTGATCCCCTTCAATACCAATATTGATAATGTCATGCAATTTTTTACAGAGGTCCAGATTGACCAATATGCATTCCACATATAGCTCCCTAGACTCCATAAATGAGTAATCTTCTTCAAGAAAACAACCCAATCTATTCCCCAAGTTTGCGAAGCTTTGTAGATTCCACTTACGAGTGGGAAAAATCAGGAGACAAACCCAAAACAAGAACCACACCACAACGCTCCCTACTAGAATCAAAATTTGGGGTCCAAAATTTAAATATGACGGGACTATTGTCAATAGACCAAACTCTATTTGCAACCCTTGTTCTCGCCTCTTGAGACTTGTAAATAAGTTGAATCCACCCTTTAGCCAATAAGAAAATTTCTGGGGAACCCTCGCACATATGATTTAATCCTCTAGTCAAATATGGTTTCCTTCCCACATTTGCGCCCCGAGCATGCGCCACCAAAGATTTTACAGCAAGGTCCTCGACTTGAGACATCTCCACGTCATTTCCCAAACACAGGTTGCAAGGATTCGAGATGGGTTCACGCTTCGGAACTCATAGCTTCTTATGCTTGATCCGAAATTGGATCCTTAAACTCTCTTAAAGCTACCCAAACTCTGTAAAAGCTCATACTGAAGTTTAAAGTCTTATGGATGTCGAAGCCTATCAGAAATAACCTCTAAACAATGACAATTTGCAGCCAGCATAGAGCAATGAGGACCTTTAGTCAAAGCGCATTGATCGGTGGCCATGGGCACTGTGAATGACGCAAAAATGGCAGTTAGGAGGCTCAGACCAGAAAACAAAGGCTGTTTTCGCTGGGAAAAAACCCTCGAGAAGGAAAGGCCCTGAGCGCTTGGTCGCATGGGAAGCCGGGAAACCGTGGGGAAAGTGCTAAGGCGAAAGGCAGGTCGCGCGGTCCAAAACCGACGGTATATATCGGAGGCACCCTTGGGCGATAAGCGGATTTTGCTAAAACCGAGTGATTCCATTCAGCGCTCGATGCGTGTCCAGTAAAATAAGAGGGAAAACCGCCTCTAATCGCGCGCTAACAGTCGAGCAAGTCAACCGTGCGAAATGAGCGAATATCGTAGGATTTGGGGGCTCCAGATATAACGATGGAGATTGCACCCAATGGATGACTCGACCCGACAGAAAAAATAAGCCACGTCGCATAAATATTTGAAGTCCGACGTGGACGATGAGTTGGCAGATGAGTCATTCCATAGTGCAATTGGATTACCGAACTGTCGAGGAAGAGATGGCGCAGCTCGTGAGAGGACAAGTGGCCACTTCCCTGTGGACGATGGCAATGACACAGAGGCAGGGAACTCCAAGCGAACAACAACAGGTGAACCAAAGGGGCGGAAGAGAAAACGAACAGTCGGGGAACAAAATAGTTATAAGAGCCACAAACAAACATAGAGTAAAAAGGGAGAAAAAGAGAGCAACCTAAGAAGTAGTAAGTAGAACCTGGAAGCAGGAAAGCTAGGGTAAGAGCTCACTATAATAGGTAGAAAAAAAGAAAACAACGAGAAGACATTGAATGCGCAAAGAGACTTTGGAGTTACTCGGAGGTCGAGTGGAAAATCCAGAGAGCTCAATTGACAACAGCATATTGTTGTTGGAGTTGCTTGGAATTCGAGCGACTCAGAGAGGCATGAAAAAGGTCGAGAGAAGGAGCTTAGAGAAGCCAAAGCTAAGAGCCAGAGCGAGTGCCAGAAGCGAGAGCTAAGAGGCAGAACCAGAGCCAGAGCCAGAGCCAGAGCCACAGAGCCAGAGCTAGAGTTAAAGCCAGAGCCAGAGTAAGAGCCAGCCAGAGCCAAGAGCCAGAGCTAGAAAGCCAAAGAGCTCCAAGAGCCAGGGGATAAGATGGTGTTCTGAGCCCAATGTTCCTGTATAAAACATTGGATTTAAGTGTAGGCACTTGTAAAAGAACTATTTCCATAATCCCAGAGAGCCTAATCTAGTTGATTAAAGCGCAAGGAGACGTAGCCCAAGATATCAGGGTGAACTCCATATTATCCTGCTACTATAACTACTGTTATATGCATTTTTATATCAGTTTAAGTACCTTCCCATATCAGCGCAAACAACAAATTTTGAAGTAAATAACCAGTTGAAAACAAATACTAGCATACACCCATATTTTCAAGCATTTCTTAATTCTGCATTGGTTAATCATTAAGACTTGGGAAAATTTAAAGCTTTGGAAGTGGGAGAGGTTCTTGTAAGTTAGACAAGAAGCCTAAGAGCCCCATTTTCAGATCAGGTGGTATCAGAGCTTAAGATTGATTAACCCCACATTCAAAGACGGTTGTATCAAAATGCTTGATTGACAGGGCAAAGATTGCTTGTCTGAAAGGTGTTTTTATAGCTAAGGATTGATTGCCTCATTGATTGTATGCTTGGTTGCAGACAGACTATTGTTTGAGTTTGCAGAGGTGAAGGGAAAGCTATTAATAGCTCAGTCGAGGAAGGAAAAGAAGGAAGAAGAGCTAAAGGCATTCTTCTATCCCAAAGGACCTCAAAGCAACCCTTGAAGCACAAGAGGTTTGTTGCAAAAGGTTGCTGAGTAAGCTCCTTATTAATCTTGTTTGAGGTCCTTTTATGCATTTTGAAAATGAAAACTTCTACAGGTGAGTTCTCAAATTCTTCTTGCTCCCGAAATTCCTTTAATGGAGACATGAAGCAAGACTTGTCCACCATGATGGATATGGTGAGAGAAATGCATGAGGATGGAAGGAAGAGAAGCTTATGCTTTCTGACAAATTGTAGGAAATGGAGAGGCAACTTCATATTGCAAGTATGAACCTGAAAAGGATGCATGAGTTGGAGTCACAACTCTTTGTTGCAAAAGAAGTCTTGGTCAAGTATCAACTTGAAGAAGAGGTAAACCATTCCTGTTTGTCTTCAAATTCTTCTAAGAATGCTTATATTGGTTCTTTTGAAAAACATACCAGAGGCATAGGTTCCAAGCTAATGTCCAAGATGGACTATGAAGGAAAATGATTGGCAAACATACACAAGGTATTGTTGAGCCAATAATGATTGAGGAAAGGCCTAAGTATTTGGGTCTTGGCTAAGGACAATCTTATGGAGAGAATTCCAAAGCCCGCCATGAAGGCCATTGAAGCAGTTCCAAAAAGGAGTTTCATTGCAGGTCCTATACCTCAGAAGTGTGAGGATTGTGTTCAGGAGGAATACAATAACTCGGAACATCATTCACACGATGCAGGTGTTCAGAAGCACATACTTGAACCAGAGAGTTGTGGAAACTCTGACAACCTTGAAGAAAGTGATGGTGTTCCAAAGGGAGCCACTTCTTCATTTGCTTCACCTCCTCATGAAGGCAATAAAGGTGAAAGAGGCAAGTATAAATTTGGTTCTAAAAACATTCCTTTTGATTTTGTACAACATGGAAAAAAAATTGCATGTTCCTTTTGTGGTTTGGATAACCATTATTTTTCTAGATGTTGGAAGAGGATGGCCACATACTAGAAACTTTTGAAGGAAAAGAAGCAAGCAACCAAAGGTCCATAGGACAAGGCAAATCATGCTGTCAAAAGGATGCACATGTGTTGCACTTACTACCATAAGCAAGGGCATCTTGCTGAAAGGTGTTGGACTTTGAATCCATCGCTGCTTCCACCAAAGCTAAAGGAGAAGGTGGAAAAAGAAAATGGCAGGGATGGAAATAAAGATTCCGTGATTGATGTGGTTCAGGATGATTCACATATTGATGCTGACGTGCAAACAAAGGAGGGACCTCTAAAATGGATTGGTAAGAAATGGTTAGAATTCTTATCCAATTAAGGTCGCATGTCTAGTGATGCATCTGTTTGCATTTCTTTGTAGAATAAATGCAAGTTGCAGGATCTTACCAAACAGTAAATAGAAAAAAATTGAGTAGGAAACTCACTTTATTGCTGCAACAATATGTTCATTTCAGCTTCGAACGTACAGTGTACTTAAAACAATGTAAACTTGAAACGGGAACCCATACTGTTACCCGTTTTGTAGAGATAGCAAAAAAGTGACTCGATTTCGAAAAAGGGGTTATGCAGAACACGTGTTTTTTAAAGCTTAGTTTTTGGCACTTTAAATAACCGATACGATTACTCGTTTTGTAGGGGTAGTAAAAACGTGACCCGATTTTCAAAAGTGGTTAAACATAATATACTTCTTTTTGTTGGGAGCATATTTTTGACATTTTAAATTTTCTTATGTATCAAATATAAATATTTGTTTTTAAATATTAGTGATTTTCATACTGATTTTGAAATGTGTAGATGCAACGTGTTGATGCAGCATACCTTTTTTTAAAGGACTTATTTTTCACACTTTAAAATTTATTATCTCTAATTTTTT
>APFE031376130.1:50936-120467 GCA_000404065.3 Pinus taeda
TTTTTAAAACAGCCTAATTTTTCGAGATCTATCCATTGGAACACTTACTTTCAACATCTTCAGCTTCATTTTTTTTCAAAATGGAAAGTCCATGCCAAGTCATTCTTGACAGCAATAACTACTTCCAATGGGCATCCTACATGGAAGATTACTTAGAAGTAAAGGTCTCTACAGAATAGCCACGGGCCAAGAGAAGAAACCAAAAGATGAAGACAAGGTTGCAAAATGGGAAAATAGACAAGATCAAGCACGTGGTTTGATAGGGATGCCTATTTCTCCTGATCTTAGATTCCATATTGCAGAACTTGATACTCCTCATGAAGCATTAAAACAAATCACTAAAGTTTTTGGGATTAAAAATGAAATTAGAGCCCATCAACTTGAAAATGAGTTGCTTACATTGGATCCTAATAATTTTTCTTGCATTGAAGATTTCCTGTCCAAATTCAAGACCCTTAGATATCCCTTGGAAGGTGTTAAGATTAAGAAAAAAGATAGTAGCCTTATTTATTCCATCCTTACTAAGTTGGGACCAGCCTACTCTGTATTTGTTTCCACCTTCCATTCTACAAGGGAAGCTTTCATTTGTCAAGGAACCCTACGAGAGGTTTCATCACGAGCCGGCTTGCCCACCTTTCACTCCTTCCTAGTGAATGACATTATGACTTATCTGGTTACCAAGCCAGCATAATGGCCTCCATTTTGACATTCCACAGTACTTTCCTGAACATACACAAAGGATCATGGTTCCATGGGTGAAATAAACAACTCTGTCAAGGTTATGGACACCTGTGGGCAAAAGAGCTCTGTTGATGGTATTGAGGTCATATTTTTTTTATACACCAATAACACTTATTAATCCCTTCTTCTACCTTTCTAATGGATCAAATAACATTATGAAAAAAAATGTTTTCGAACCTCTAATACATGAAATCTATTATAATCAATCATGACGGAAAAAGTTGATCATGACTGCATTGAACTTTTTGTGCACGTCAGCTACCCTATCCTCCAAATCTCACATCATATCACGACGTTTTCTTATTTATTAAGCGATTCTATAATACATCTCGATTTTGGAAATCCGCTCGTTCTTGTAAACATGGCATCTCGGTATACGATGCTCCTTTCTGACTCTGCATCACGTCAGTCCAGCACGTCGTTCCCTCATTTGACGGCTGAGGACGGCCTATCCCATTATAGGGGGGGAGCAGGTGACCTCATAATTCACTGGCATACATGTCAGTTTTCCATTTGGAGAACTTTTACTCGAGAATAACAAGGCTTAACTGTATATCGTTTTTCAATTTGCATGGCTCGTTGTTTCAAAATTATTTCAGCGTTATGCTTTGAAACAATTAGCAAGTAATTTGAACTCTAAACAAGCTTGTTGTTCCGTCATTTTTTTCTGTGTTTGCTAATAGCTTGAACAACCTGCTGTTCCATTGTTGTCTCCGTGCTTTTTACAGTTTGCTAAGCATGGGAGGAAGATCAATTCGTAAAGAACCACAGGTGTTGACAGTCTCAGATGCCGCACGAGAAATTCTAACAAGGGCAGGATGGATAGTTTATCTTAATCGCCTACAAGAGTCCAACGAGACTGTGGCAATTGAATTCTTACAGAACCTGCAAGAATATCACTCCACGGTAAGAGGGAGACAAATAGCAGTCACCGACGATATAATTGCAGAAGTTTCGGGACTGCCAACCATTGGATCTGTGTGGACTCTGAAGAAGATAAGACTTCGCGACGCCATCAAAATCTTCCAAGATGAAGGGCAGAACCTGACTTGAAGTGGGAAGGGAGTTCTACTAGCAGATTTGGGAGAACCGTGGGTAGAATTGACAAATATCATTCAGAATTACATTACCTATGAAGGTAGAAAAGACGTGGTAAGACCATGCCACCTTAAGCTTTTAGTTGTATTAAAAAAGAAATGCACTGTGAATTTGCCTGCGTTTTTAAATTCTTTACTACATGATGTTGCTCGAAGCATGAAAAAATTCTTCCATGTAGAATCGGTGGTAAGTCATCATGGGTTGATACGGTTGATAGTTAGCTACAATCTTGCTCAACGATAGAGCAGTTGGGAAGAGTTAATTTTTACAATAGACGGGGGACTGGCTTTGCCAGCCCCCAAACGAAAGCATACTGCAAATACATCAAATAGACCATTGAAACAGAGGAAATCCGTTAGATTGGCATGGACCAGAGGGAGGCTGGAAAATTCCCAAGGGAACACCAGTCAACTAATCGAAGTAGTTGATTCAGGGGATGAGCAACCCCCACAATTGGAAGGAGGAGAGAATGAAAGAAAATCAAACGATGAGGAAGAAACAGAAGGAAAAACCGAAAAATCTGGGTAGGTTGAAGAAGAAACAGAGCAATGTGAGGAAAGCCCGTTGCAAAATCTGTTGTGAGAGGATGAATTGGCCCAGATTCTGGCCAACATGGGAGAATATACTCAACCTCTCAGCCCACTAAACCTCCACACTGAAGAAGAGCCACATGAGCACTCTGTTCACGATAAGAGTGCATCTGAAGAGTTATGCGACGAGGAAGAAGAAGAAGAGAATCATTCCAGCCATTATGAAAGTGCATCGGGAGAGAAAAATGATGAAGATGAAGAAGAGGAACAATTTGTTCCAAGTCATAATACACCTGAAGAATTTGATGAGGAAGAGAGGGGAGAAGAAGAAGTTACTCAGGAAATTGCAGAACAATCTAGGGTTTCTACCCCCGAACAACCCGAGCAGCAGAATAATGAGGAAGTACCCCAAGAGAAAAATCAAGAAACTGGTCAAGAATAAAGTCTAGGCCCGAGTGCGTGAATGACTGTTCCTTCCATTCAAACGGAGGAAATCAAAAGATTACGAAAGGAACAACAAAGACAGCTTAATGTAATCGTGTGACTTCAACATCAAATCAGGATTCTGAAGATGAGGAAGAGAGCAAAAAGGACCTCGGTGGCGAAACCCCTTAGAAAAGAGGTCAAAAGGACTCAGGTCCAGCCTGCCGTTCAAAATCAAAAGGAACAACATTCGGCTGTTACTCATGTCGAAATTCAAACGGATGACATAATGGCCTGTGATAAGGAAATTCAGACAGAGGCGCAATCCTCTGAAGAAGTTCGAAACATAATTACGGAACAACGCAATAAGAAGATTCAAGTGAACCTTCCGCCTACAACTACTATGTGGGATAGTGACCCGAGGACAGTAACCCTACGAGAGGGTTTGATGCAAGCTCAGCAAGCAGTAGAAAAACTTATAGAACAAACTGTCCCATGAGAGAAGTATGAAGAATTACAACAACAGCTAAGGAATGTCAATTTGTCTGAAAGTCAGGCTTTTGAAGGGTGGCGAAAGGAAAAAGAAAGAGTCGCAAAGGTAACTCATAGGCTAGACGTATTTATCAAACAAATGGATACCTTATGCTCTTTATACACTGACGTCCTAGCATGTAGAGCGCCTGCTAAGAATTATGCCTTATTTTTAATGGAAAGATATTTGCAATTAAAAATTAAGGCTGTCAAAGCAGGAGCCCCTATACAAATTAACACAATTGATGATTTCATAAATTGTTGTAAGCACTATGGGGTAAAAGTTCAAATATTATTATGTGAATTCTATTTGCACAACCTTGTGTTAGATCAAGAAACAGAGCAGAACCCCGGCCCTTTCGTTGGGGATATTCAACTGCAGGCATTTATTTCGTTTGGAGTTAATAAAATAAAATGGCTTAAAGCCTATAATGCCTTCCAAAGACAAGAAAACAGATTAGATTTATGGGTAAGAGCCGAGCTTAGAAATCCATTGCAATTATGGAAGAAACATAGGAACCTCATGAGGACTCCGAGCGTGATTGAAGCATTAGGACCCATTCATACAACAATCAATCGGCAAGGGATATAATACTTCTTTACCATCAAAGACCTTGCCATTCCCACTGCTAAATTTCGATATCAGATTTCTAATTCGAATATCCAACGCATGGAAGCGTTTAATTATGAGAACTTTAAGTTAGCTGTTGATCGCTTGGGCCTCTATGGTGATCTTATTTTGAGGGCAGGGCCATCTTGGTTAAGTTATAGGTTCTGGAGTTACAGTCATTTGGCATCCCGCACCAGGATACCAAGCCTTATACGAAATGCCTGAGGGCCAGACAGGGCATCTTTTTGAACACCTAGCTAGACATCATGGTTATAGACCTCCTCATGAGATCCCGTCTCCAGCCTACTCCCTCACCATCTTGCATGTCAACTACAATGTTTTCATGAGGTCATGAAAAAGGGTAAGCAGGGGGGTGTGTTGGGCACTGGAGAAGGTATGTTATTTTCATTTACCTTGTTCTTTTCTTCAAGATTCACAACCTTCTCACATCATGAGCTAAGCATATGGTAGAAAATATGATAAAATCTAGAAGGTTTATATGGAATATGAAATGACTAATAATTACCCCTTTTTCTATGCAGGAAGAGGAAAAAACGAAGGACTGTCATCCCAAAGGAAAGAACGAGACCAAGTTAACTGTTGTCCCTTTGGCAGGGAACCGCGCTCAAACAAGGCGATCCAAATTGGAATATAACAACCGGAAAAGGAAAAGGAGATCTCCAATCGGCGCAAAAGAACAAGAAGATAACTGCAAGTTAACAGCTTGACGAATCCCTCAGGATCAAAGGATCCTGAGGGATCACTATCTTAACGATCTTCTGCATTGTTAATATCGCTGGTTGGCTGTTATAAAAAGGGGTAGCACTGTTATCTTGGGGGGAGAAGACTATTTCATTTTTATGAAATTTTCTTCGGTACTTGAACTTTGATCATCGACTCTCTTTGAAGAGAGATTCCATGTAACTCTGTTTCATATTTTAATATAAAAACCTGGTTGTTGTTCTATCGTTGATTCTGGAGTAGCCTGAAGCAGTGAGTCCCTGGAGGCTAAGGGCCCAACCCTGGTGGATCACTTGCTCCTGTATCATATTTCTCATTCATGTGTGGTTTGATTTCTTTTCTTCACTCTGCTCAGTAATCTGAAGCGCTTTACTGTTTTACATATCGGCTCTGTTATACTTGATTAAATATTACTGTTACTCACAACAAGAATGCTATGTTATCATTCCAACTCTGCATTGCATTAGTGTTCCTCCTGACAAATCACATAGTATTGTTGTTCCTTACAAATTAACTGAGCTGTATGTTCTTGGATCAATACTACTGTATGATTTACTCTTAAAATCGTGACTGTTGTTTATTCGGAATTACTGCATTATTACCATTGCTATTCTGAAACCATTGCTGTTCTGAAACAATTGTTGTTCCATTACAATTGCTACTATTCTATAGCTTTGATTCATGTGTACTGTATCGAGCTCTGATTACTGTTCCTTTTACTAATTAAGTGTGTTGCGTGTTTAACTTGGGTAGCCGTACATTTCGATTTCAATTGCTGTTCTATACTTTATTTCTTGAGAGTTTGTTGTTCCATTTTTGGTTGCTGTTCAAATCAGAAGCTGTTACTTAGTTCCCGTAGATTATAATTATTGTTGCATTCATAGGTTAAGGTGTTGCTGTTCAATCTTATTGATAAAGATAGGTGTTGTTCCATTTCTTGCTATTTGAAGATCATCATTGCTTTGGTGTGCAAAAGGTTTGAAACTGTAGTGAACATTGTCCTATACTGTCTAGTTCCCAATTTGACGATCCTTCTTTTGAGTGCTTCTTTAATTGTATCAGTTTACAGAGGGAAGAGTTACTGTTACTGTACCCTCGACTGATGAATTGTTGCATCTTTCTGAACACATGATTTGAATTCCAGGTTTCTTTCCGCAAATAAATTTCATTTCAAGCATCTGTTTACTCTTGTATTGAGAGAACTATACTACTAGCATTACTCTGAAAAATGACCGCCTCAAACTGAGTACACTCTTTGAAATAACAAACCGTTCCTGGATTAACAATTAATGTAGGGTAAATAGAGGTGAAAAAGACCCTTTTTACTGCTCGACACTTCGGTCAAAATACATTGACCGGTGGCCCATGGGGACTATGCATGGCGCAAAAATGGCAGTTAGGAGGCTCAGACCAGAAAATAGAGGCTATTTCTGATGCGCACGCATTGCTGGGCAAATCCCCTCGAGAAGGAAAGGCCCTGAGCGCTCGGTTGCATGGGAAGCTGGGAAACTGTGGGGAAAGCGCTAAGGCGAAAGGCGGGTCCTGTGCTCCAAAACCGACGGTATATATCAAAGGCACCCTTGGGCGGTAAGCAGATTTCGCTGAAATCGAGCGATTTCATTCAGCGCTCGACGCGTGTTCTGCGGATGAGAGATAAAACCGTCTCTCATCGTGCGCTAATGGTCGAGCAAGTCAATCGCGCGAAACGAGTGAATATCGTAGGATCCGGGTTCCAGATCTAATGGTGGTGATTGCACCTTATGAATGATCAGACCCGACGGAGAAATAAGCCACGACGCATAAAGATTTGAAGTCCGACGTGGACGATGAGTTGGCGGATGAGTCATTCCACAGTGCAACTGGATTACCGAACCATCGAGGAAGAGCTGGCGCAGTTGGTGAGAGGACAAGTGGCCACTTCCCTGTGGACGATGGCGATGACGTAAAGGCAGGGAACTCCTTGATAACAGCAGCAGGCAAACCGGAGGGGCGGAAGAGGAAACGAACAGTCAGGGAATGGAATGGTTCTAAGAGCCACAAACATACAGAGAGTAAAAAGGGAGAAAAAGAGAGTAGCCTAAGATGCAGTAAGCAGAACCTGGAAGCAGGAAAGCCAGGGTAAGAGCTCATTGTAATAGGGAGAAAAAAGCAAACAACGAGAAGACGCTGAATGCGCAGAGAGTCTTTGGAGTTACTCGGAAGTCGAGAGGAAAAGCCAGAGAGCTCAATTGATAGCAACATATTGTTGTTGGAGTTGCTTGGAAGTCGAGCGACTCAGAGAGGTATGAAAAAGGCGGGAGAAGGAGCTTAGAGAAGCCAGAGCGAGCGCTAGAAGCGAGAGTTGAGAGCCAGAACCAGAGCCAGAGCCATAGAGCCAGAGCTAGAGTTAGAGCCAGAGCCAGAGCAAGAGCCAGAGCCAGAGCCAAGAGCCAGAGCTAGAAAGTCGAAGAGCTCCAAGAGCCAGGGGATAAGATGGTGTTTTGAGCCCAATGTTCCTGTATAAAACATTGGAGTTAAGTGTAGGCACTTGTAAAAGAACTATTGCCATAATCCCAGAGAGCCTAATCGAGTTGATTAAAGCTCAAGGAGACATAGCCCAAGATATCAGGGTGAACTCCATATTATCTTGTTGTCTCATGTGTTTGTTTTTACTGCTGCTCTAACTACTGTTATATGCATTTGTATATCAGTTTAAGTACCTTCTCATATCAACACAAACAACAGATTTTGAAGTAAATAACTAGTTGAAAACAAACACTAGCATACACCCATATTTTCAAGCATTTCTTAATTCCACGTTGATTAATCATTAAAACTTGGGAAAATTTAAAGCTTTGGAAGTTGGAGAGGTTCTTGTAAGTTAGACAAGAAGCCTAAGAACCCCATTTTCAGATCAATGCCTATCACTGATATCTATTTTTTCACCATAAAAGTGTGGACTAGAGCTATCTATGTTTGCTTCAAAATCTGATTAAATAGACCCATTTTCATTCTGAGCACATTCATCCTACAAACCCAAGCTCTGAGGATTAATATGTCTCACCACCCGAAGAGGAACTATGGTAACCGGAGCATTTGAACATGCCTCTAGAGCCCCTGGAATACTCCCGTGAGATGAACAAACAAGAAAAGATGAAAGGAGTCAAGAAAGGGGCACCCATGTCCAAAAAACCGGCCGATAAAGATCTTGAGAAAGACGACATCTCAAAACCCATATTGGGCGGGACCAGAGATGAATGGATTAGTGTTGTCATCGACATCTCGAGGGAAGACTTCGTTCCATATTTATTATTTGTCATAATTTCATCTGCCATCGTACCAAATTACATTACATAAACAAGTACTACATAGTAGCTAGTACCTGTTGCTTAGTTTAAATGTAGCTAAATTAAAGTAAAAATATTGAATTCAAAATTAGCTAATTTAGATTTTAATTATTAATAATTGACGTATTTTGTTAATTGTAATTGATAATGTTTTTGTTGAGATGATTGTCTGAAAAGTTATACATTTTCTGTGTAAAGAATAAATAAATATATTTAAAGAAATAATTGTTCTTACTATATATTGTGAAAAATAAATTGAAATATATTACTATAAATAATATATATAATTTATAAATTAAAAAATTAATATATTAATATATAGAAAGAAAGAATAATGGCCGAGGAAAAAAAATAAAACGAACATTAAAGAGGAAAGAGAAAAAAGTTGTATGACAAACTATATCTTATGAAAATTATAGATTATCTATTAACCTAGATATAAGTTTGGAAATCATTTGATGAAGTTCCTCGCTCAAATTCACATATCCATTTACTAGAAAAAACCATAGTTTTCAAATCCATGCTTACAAGTCTATGTTCTGTCGTATGAAATTGCAATATATGGCATAAAATAGATGTACGGCATAAGAATATCGCCCATCAAAATTAAAACAAATTAATTAAAATAATATTAAAAACTTTTCCAATAAAAATTGAATGCAAAACGATAATAAGTTATTTTAATTTAAATTGAAAATAGAGAAGAAAAATTATAATTTGAAAATAGGGAGAAAAATATTATCTATGAAAATGGAAATAATTGAAAAAAATTAATAAAAAATTAAAAAAAAAAAAGACAAACATCAGTAACTAATTGAATAGAAGTTATTAACAATCAATAGCCTCAATCAACACTTACAAATAAACAATTTAATAAATATAATAAAAATAACAAAAACCAAAATTCCCAATGTTAAAATATAAATAAATCACACAAATTTTTAGTCAAAGACAAACTAATAGACAATCAAAAGAAAAATTAAATACCTTCAACATCCTTTATTCTATTTTTTAACAAACCTCAAATACTACAATGATTATAAAGGAATTATAATATATTTTTAAAACCAATCAAAAATCTAAACTAGAATATTACTTTGTATCCATAAGTTTATACATAGTATATGAAGGGAGATTATAGAGGATAATGCTCTTTTACATAAAATACTTTTAGCTTGTGCATCACATTTGTCTCAATTAAGCTTTTTTTAGATGTCTTAACAAGTTAATTATTAATGTTAGAGAGATTTTTTAGTAAACATCATATAAAAAAACTATAAATTGATGCGTTCAAATTAATCAGTGTGATTCATTTTCAAAACAAGATAAAAAACCACATCATAACATTAAATTAAATAAATAAAATGTTTTCTCTCTTTTAAATATATTATAAAAAACAATTATAAAATATATATATATAATTTAAAATATATTTAAAAAAATATTTTATGAAAATTATGCTATAACAAACAATTATAAAAATAATTTTAAAATATATTTAAAAAAGTAATTTATGAAAATAATGTTAGGTTGAGAAAAGTTTAAGTTTTGAATATATCAAAAGATTTTTGGGTCCCTTCTCATGGGAAGATTTTCTTAATCGCACTATTCCGGGATGTTCTATGATATTTGCAAAGTATAAAGGAGTGAATATCTAATTAATTTTAATATTATATATTTATTTCGAGAAAAAATGCGGGGTAGCTCTTATTAGAATATTTAAATAATTAGATTGTAATTTATAATTCATAATAATTACGGTCAATTTTGGGGAAGTTTCCGTGGATTGATATTTGCATTTGATTTGATTATTTATTTTTGTTTTGTTGTTGTTTTTTTTTTTGATATTTAGTGGAATCGATAATGGCGGTGGTATCATACTCGCGTTATATAGGATCGAATTTCATGGTTGCCACTATAACCACTAGGAGGAACCGCCCATACTTGAGTTATATAGGATCGAATTTCACTGGTTGCCACTATAACCACTAGGAGGAACTGCCCAGCTCGCAAGAACGACCTTCGGGTTAATACGAGACTTGAACCCGTGACTTGCACAGTGGCACGAACGACTTAGCAGACCGTCTACTGGCCACGAGACCAAAACCCTGTGGGCACTTGGATTTGATTTTATAATTAGGTTTATTATTTATTTTAAATAAATAATTATTGTTGTTGTATAATTTTGTATAATTTTGTCATTGTAGGTTGTATATTTACTTTTATTTAAATTTTTGTTTATTAGGTTGATATTAATTTGTTTGTGTTTTTATTTTGTTTTGTTTTTTGTTATTTTTTTAATGGGAACATTTATTGTAACTTATTTGTTAAATTAGTAATGGAATAATTATTATTGGTTGTTATTCATGTATGTAGGTTGTCTCATCACCATTATTCAAGAAAAATCATGCCACTTGGAATAACTCATTGGAGGTTCGTAAGAGGGTAGGCTTCCGCTCTTACTAGATGCCTTTGGGTCTTGGGCGGTTAAATTATTTCTTACATTTGAGGAAGACTAGCTCTTAGCCAAGCATAAGTAGTTTTTAGATAGTTCAACACATCACATTGAGCTTACTCTTGTAATTTAATTTTGAAAAACATTTTTTATTGTTATCTCAAAATAAATATTTATGAATGCTATACGGAAGTATTGAAACTTTAATCCACCAACTAACCAAATAACCACTACCCTTCGACTATGTGGAACATTAATGTCACAGTGAGCTTTTAACAAGCACATACTTTGTGTATGAGTCTTCTTTCTTTTAATGATATGGATGTTCCCTCACATCTTTATTCCTTATTTAGGATGCAAAGTTAAATGCATAAAGTTCATTTTTTTTTTAAATAACATGGACCAACTTAGTTCATAAATTAAATAGCTAATATAAATAGGGTAATATCAAAGAATCCATACAAATATAAATAATATGTTCATTATAAGTGTGAGAGAGATGATTGAATATAATGTCAATTGATAATGTTTTTTTTTTCCATAGAAAAAATTTATATGCTTTCTATTTCATTAAAATCAAAGTATACAAATTATTGTTCAATTACAACTTCTTAGACAACTCTAGCAAGAACTATGGCATTCTACCGATTTAGAACATAAAACCATGGAAGGCCCCAACGGTTACAACAACTTTAATTTTAGAAAATGTTGTTGACATTCACCCTAAGGACATCAACAACTTTTTCCGTTATCTAAATGTTCTACAAGTATGAGTAATGCTTTCTTTGATATTTTTTCCACATCAATGTTGTGTTCCATGTGGATATGTGATACCTCCAATTTCTAAAAAAAATCAGTTAATTGGCCAATTCTTTGTTGTCAAGGATTTAGGACCATGATGTGTAATGTAGCGATCCTCAAGAACCAATTAATAACCACTCAAGAATCACCAAATATTTGTATGCACTTCACTTGCATGGATATTCTTAAGTCAAGGATGAACCAAGGCCCAATTAATACTTATTTATTATAAGTTCTAGGTCCCAACTCTAGGCTAAGAAGTTCAGGTGAAATTTAGCTCTTGCTCTGTATACAGGCTTGACATGACTTTTGGCCCCATGAAATAAGGCCCAAGCCTTCGAAGTATCTATCCTAGGCCCAATTGAAAATTTGTTCTTTTTTTAAACCTTCTATACTGAGTTTCTTCATTGTTATTTTTGATTGGCGTCTCGTGTATGCACCAACCTAGAGGAGGCACCAATTCCATCTACTACTTTGTAGGAACCAACGTACATGACACATCAATCCCATTTATTTCTTTGTAGGCACCAACCTATAGGAGACACCAATCCCATCTGCTGCAATATTTGTCGGCACCAACCTACTTGCTTGTTTCTTCACAATGTTTGTTAGTTGCTATTACTTTCACGAAGTCTGCTTGTTGCTTTTATCTTCACCAGCTCCGTTGGTTGCTTTTTCCTTCAACAAGTCTACCTTCTACTTCTTCCTGTATGAAGAAGATTTCAAGAGAAATTGGGAAGCGTAACTTTATTCAACCATATCTCTGAAATTTAGCAAATCAAGGTTTAAAAAATTGAAGCACATGTACATGAATATATTCTATTTGTATTCTCCAAGTTTCATGGTCTGAAACATCCAAGAACAAAATTTATAGCAAAAATGCCCAGTTGACCTATTTGAAGAAGATTTCAGGAGTATTCAAGAAGTCTAACTTCCTTCAACCATATCTATAAAATTATATTGAATTAAGGTCTGAAACTTGAACCACAAGTACAAGAATATCTTCTCTGTACCTACTCCAAATTCCATGGTTTGAAACATCACATACAAAAATATATAGTGAATTTTACAAGATGGCTTGTTGGCTATATAAATCACATTTTTGCTTCAGCCTTGAGACTCCAAGAATCACCCCAAAAATCATTTCTCAACTCCTCATGTGACCTCAAATCTATTCTTAGATGAATGTATGTTAAATGAACTCATATGCCCTTTATTTATAGTGTTTGCAAATTCACTTATATGGCTGACTTGTAAAACTTGTTGGGTTCGTCTACTTGTACTTTAGATGGGCCATCCTATTGAAATATTTCATATCTCCCAATTCCTATGGAGTTATAGAGAGTGTCATATATCATTGGAAAAGTCTCGAAATATTATTTCCAACCATATATTTTAAATCTCCCATTTGAGCTAGGTAATTAGAGTAAAAGTTCATTCAATGAAAGGGTATCCAAATGGGGCATGAAAACTCCAAAAACAATATTTCTAACAATATTCATTTTCCAATTTTTTTCTTGGACATAAGTAGTCTTCTACTATCATTGAAATTAATGACAACAATATTTCTAACAATATCCCCCTTTTCCAATAATGGAAACTCTTAGTCAATTACACATAATACTGTAAAACTCCCCCTGTATGAAATTCTCCTTATGCCTGCGGCTTCTCCCCTTTTGACATCAATGGCAAAGGGATGCTCCCCTTGAACTTGTGCTTCTCCTAATATGTAACTCCTCTTTTGTATGAAATTTTTTCTTGGTGTTTGCAACTTCTCCCCTGTCTGCGCTCTCTCCTTATGTATACATGTTTTCCCCCTTTGTTGAATTTCAAGGGAAAGATGTTGCTCCCTTGGAACATATTTCACTATTGTTAATTGAAACACATCATTTTCTTCATTTTCTTCACACATTATCTGATGTTTATATCCTGTAGACTCATCATTCCTCCCTTGCAGCTTATGTTATAGCACTTCCATATTTTTTATGAGACTTGCCACCTCTTGCTTCATTTGAAACTATACTCTCTTTTATTGATGAACTATTAATGTTATTACTCCCATAGGGGATTTTTTCTTTCCTTTAATTCTATTGAGGACATACATATTGTTTGGCGCCCTGGTTGCATTTGCTACTAATATTCTTGAACCTACTTTTCTTATTTCACATCCTTTGGAATTGAATTTGAGATCACACCCTTGATCAACCATTTAACCTACACTCAATAGATTATGCTTCAGTCCTTCAACAAGTAGAATATTTGAAGATTGATTGTGCGCTTTCTAATAATCATTCTTGTATCATTATTTCCCAGGATGACACTACCTCCTTTAACTTCCTTTAGAGAGAGAAACTTTCTTTTATAACATGTCATATAATTTGAGCCTCCATTGTTTATATGCCATTGGATTTCTTTGTCTTGAACATATTGAGCTCGCTTGCATTCTTCATGATACTCTTGTTTTCTTCTCCATATCTTCATACTTTGATTTCTATTGATGATGATGTTTTATTTTCTTCTTTGATATTGAGGCCTCCATATACTACTTCTGCAATCAAAAGCTTTGTGTCCAAAATTGTTACATCTAAACCATTCGATGTGATCTAATAAGGGAGCAAATGAATTGTATTTTATAACATCATTCTTATTAAAACTTCTAGGGTTTCTACTTAGAAACGCATTCCTTGAGATCTTATATGATCCCCTACTCTTATTCCTCATAAAGTCATTTCTTACATATGCTCCACAAAATTTTGTTGTATGACCTAAATTATTACACGTAAAAAAATAGTCATTGAAGATATTTTGATACTGGGATGTAAAATGCCTTCTTGGGGTAATTATTCTCATAAATCCATACTTAGGTCTCAACTGGTCTTCACCTACTTTCTTGTTATTTCTTCCTTTCATTTAAGGATTAGATATTTTTTGGTCCTCTCCTTCTTTTCGACTGATGTTTTGAATAATATATATTTTGAGAAAATTAACATAGCTTTCCGGTTCCTTTTTGCATTTTTCTTCTGATGACATTGATCTTGATTCTCCCTTAAAAAATTCATGACATCCAAGACCTATTTCAATCAGAGGAGATATCTATAAATTGAGTAAATTATCCAATATCTCATAACTTCTTCCAAACCTCAACTAATAATTTTCCTTTTCAAGATCATTTCTCAAGGAAATAACCTCAATTTATAGTTTCTGATAATGTCCTTCCTTTTCTTTTAGCTAGATTGTCGCCACTTCTTTCATTCTTTTTGCTTCTTCTAATTGAGTTTTAAGGATTACAACCATTTTCTCTATTTCATCACGATTATTATTTTCATACTCTTGCAATAGTTCCTTTTTGACTTTGTCTATCTCTTCTAAGGAAGCGTATAACTCACCTTGAAAATATTTCTTTTTCTCATTTTTCTTCTCTGCATTTTTCTTCTCTTCCTAGTTATCTTTGCCTTTACTACTTCCTTTTGAGATAGATTTCATTGCATCGTGATTCTCTTTCTAATTTCCTAAGGTAACGAGTAGGAATTCTTCTTGATCATCATTAGATGCATATTCATCACTATATTCTAATGAGTTTCTATCTTCCATGCAATAAAACGTTTCTTCTTGAGATATCTTCCCTTTTTATGAAATTTTCCTCTATTTCTATGTTCTCTTACATCCTCACTATTGTTTGATTTTCCATATGGACATTTTGAATCACAATGGCCTATTCCACCACACTTAAAACATTTGAATGGCAGCTTACCTTTATATTTTCTAGATCCTCTCTTCAACATTCTCATGAATTTAGCTTCTTCTTCATCTGATATAGGAATGGAGTGATCATGGTCCTTGTGACATTTATGGTTTCCTTTAATGCTTTGAATGTTACTTCCTTTAGTCTGGACTTCTCTTTTCCTGTTCTCATCTCATATGCAATGAATATTCCATGTAGTTCACCCATCTTTACGTTTTCAAGATCTTTCATTTCTTCAATAGTTGAAACCTTTGGATTGAACCTCAATGGAAGATATCTCATTTTTTTTAACAATTGCCAATTCTTGAGTATTTTCATCCAATCCTTAAATAGTGTTCATAACTTCATTTGCTCGAAGGAAAAAATATGCAATGTCTTATTCTTCATTCATCTTTAGCCTTTCAAATTATATTCTATGAGATTGAAGTTTATCCCTTTTTACTTTATCATCTCATTCTTATATGCTTTGAAACTTGTCTTGTACTTCTTTAGCATAGTCAAAATGCATTACCTTGACAGAGATTAATTTATCAAGACCATTCAAGATTGCATTCCTTTCTTTGGAATTACTTACATAATACTTCTTCTCATATGCATCTACTGGAATAATTTCTGGAACTTTATAACCTTCTATCACTGAATGCCAAATATCAACACCAAGAGACAATATATGTATCCTCATTCTCATCTTCCTGTTGACGGTGCTGGACCCGCCAACATGTCAAGGGGATCTCCCCGGTAAGAAGTCCCAATTAGACCTTAGACCGTTTGGTGTAGGATTCCCAACAGTGGGTCATAAGGTAATGCCTTGACCGCGATATCGCACAAAGGCAATTAAGATAACTCTGTCAGTAGCAAGGGTGTTACAGATGCAGTGAGTCAAAGAAGGTGTATGAGAGGTTCTAACACATAAAGGGGAGATAAGGGTGAAGGTGAGTTCCAGGTTGAAAGGTATCAGTCTCAACTCAGCTAGGAACACACAACGCAAAAGGACATGCACAAATTTCGGTGGAGTACTCCACTCAGATGCGGAAGTCACAACATACAAGGTAAGATAACATGTACAACACTCGCGGATCAGTCTAAGATGAGTGCAATGGTTGTTACAACAAGGTTCATGTTAAAGATCTGTCTGGTGTTCGACAGAGAAGTCGACACGGACGGGACAACATTAACAACATATATAACACATTAACAACAAGATTCATATAATTGAATACAAATCAGTTCATACACAAATACGTAAGTTAAACAACATATATCATTAAGGCAACTGGAGCAGTCCAACTACAATAACACCATAGGCATGAAAATGTGTTGGCTCTTATTATATAAAGAAGTGTAAGTCACAATCATACAATACATCCATGTAAACCTGCTAGCGTCAACAGTGGAATGTTAACTGTCTAGTGGAGAAGCCAAGGCGCGTTACAATACTGTCCAAGTTTTATCCAAGATAGTCTTATCAGAAGCTTGGCTAACCAAAATCTTGTACAATGAGTTATGAGGGACTATTTAGAGAAAAGGGTGGGGTGACCCTTGGCATTCCCCTTTGTGACAGTTCAACTATCCTCATGACTCTTCACCTACTCTATGACTATTACATCCAACCATTTTACACTTGAATTACACTTGAAATGACTCAACATTACAATGCACATGTACTCATGTGAGACAACATGGCTTGAAGAAGCCTTGCAAGACATAACTGGCACTCAGTCCGCTGTGATGAGACCAACTCTTTGACATGCTTGTGATGGTGAAGGTGGTGAGCTGATGCCAAGCTTGGTCGTCTGTGATGGTGTGCATGTACATCATGGTGACATCTTGCTGAAGTGAACTCTTGCCTCCGTTGGAATCGGTGCATTGGTTCAGCCCCTTCATCCAACTTGTCTGCTAACATGTGCATGGTCTTCTTGGCCACAGTTGAACCGGAAACACATTGATGCATAGTCTCCGTGCTGATCTTCAAGTGTGTGCTAGTGGTCATGCACATCAACTTGCCGAAGTGCATGTTCAGCCCTAGTGATGTAGGAGCATTCTTCAAAACTTATAAGACCCACGAGTCCTAGTTCACATTTACTAAAGGGAGTGGGTTCCCTTAATCATTTTATTGTCCTAAGTTTAGTTGAGTTGAGGGGACTTTAATTGTAAATTTATTTATGGAGAATAAGCGTGAATCCTAGGAAGAGTGAGGATTTGAGGGATTTAAATGATTAATTTGGGATTATGTTTGAGAGAAGAGTGGAGATGGAGAGATACATTAGGAGAGAGTGAGAGATTGTTGGATCTGATCTAAATTGGTTCATGAATCCGTTTTTGTATAAATTGTGATCTTTTGAATAATTTAAAAAGTTAGCTAGGGTGTTAGCTAGGGGTTAGAGAGCGAGAAGATGGTAAGGGAAAGAGTGAGTAAGAGAGAGGAAGAATGGCTGGTCCATAACCAATAACTAGATCTTGTAAAGAAAGACTGGTAGTATTCGAATAGGATTGTTTTTATCTCTATGTAAATATTTATTTTAAGAATACCAAGAATAGGTTGAGTATGTGTAATTGATATATGCCTGAGTGTGTATTATCCAACCCTAAATGTATCGATTTTGATTCTGAGAAATATTGTGATCTTTCTGTTTGACCAACATTGACAAAACTCTTAGAATTCCTGTGCGAAGTTAGTATTTAAATGAATGTTTGAAACTGTGTATAGACATGTAATAAAATGAGTTGTCTTTTTGAATTGATGAATTGATTAGCGGGAGCAAGCGCAGTGGTTGTTATAATGGACAAAGGAAGACTTATAATTATCTTCTAAAACAGAGAACGTAGTTTTTTTTTCAAACTTTCCGAAGATTTCAGAGGGGATTAGTGAAGGTGAATGGACAGTGGAGATTAGGTCGCATCGTTGAAAATGGAGGATGGGCGGCTCAGATTAAAGTACAGATTGCATGTTAATTCATTTAACACTTCACAAGTTAGCAATCGACATCGTTTATGGTAAGTGGTGTATCGTGTGGGTAATAAAATGGTAAATGGTATTTGTGTGAAGTGCACGATGAACCATGGGAATGCCACGTAGCACAAGGACGAGAGACCAAAACTGCTTATCTCGTGTGATTACAAAACACTAACTATCAGGCTAGTTGAAGCACGATAGTGCAATAGTCATTCGATCAACACTGAACCAACGATGGAGATCTTGGCGCTGGAATCAACTTCGCAATTCACAAGGTTTATGAGAAAAGTGTTAAGTCAAAACAAAGTAAACAATTTTTTTTGCAATGTTAAAAAGAGGACACGTGTTGGCTCAGCGCTTAATTTATGGTATAAAGTTCTATTATGGGTATTCACGCCAGGAGGCCCCACAAGCCACGTAGAAAAGGGTTGCGAAATATTTTGTTTAATAAAATTAATTTAGTTGAAAAGTCTCCGCTTATAGAATTGATTGAAACGAATCGGGTGTTGGATTGGAGAGGGTGTTTTCTTTTAACCCATTGTAATATATTAGTGATTAATCACCTAGAATCAAAGCATTAATGTGGGTTATACAACTGGGTTTAGTGTTAACCTTACATGATTGTTGGGTTAAAGAACTAGCTCTGCATCATTTGGTATCAGAGCAGAGACTAATGATTTGTGGAGATTGGTTGAGAGATTGGATTTTGTTCTCAGCATCTATATAATTTGCATTGTAATGGATCTGATATAGAGGGAGAATAGGACACAATGATGTATGCATAGAGGAAACCTGAGATTTTGCAGATAATGAGGACTTCAACATTTCATCAAAGGTAAATTGTGGGAAAGGCTTGAGAAAGACATGATCAGGTAAAGGTTTTACAGATTTTAAAAAGCTTTAATGATATGTGTATGTGATGAAAACCGCAACAAGAAGTTTCAGCAAGTAGCTATGACAAAGAAGCAAATGAAGAAATTGCAGTAGAGATACTGTAAGGAAATAAAGTGAATATGGATGTACTTACCAAGAAAAGAAATTTAGTTAAAAGAAGAACTGAAGTGTAGACAGTGAAAAGTAAAGCAACATGTGTATTGCCCAAGCCAGTGGAAGGTTAAAGAGATAGATCATTTGAATATCTCTCACGTATGAGTTGTATTTTGATGTTTGGTTCATTTGAATTGTTTTTATAGAGAAAGAGAATGATAGAAACAACACACAGTAGTAGAGTGTGTAAAGAAAGAGAGGAGTTGTGTTAGTGGCAGTGAACCTAAATATTTCAGCTGAAAGTTGGACAGGGAGGACAATTAAACTGTTCTCAAGAGAAGGTGAGTTGAGGATATAAGCCTAAAGAGAGCCAAAGAGAGAGCTCAAGAGGTTCCAGAGATAAAGAACCAATGATTTCCAAAATACCAAGTCTAGAGAGGGGATTGGTGAGGTAAGTGACAGCAAGGAGGACTTGCTGTTACAAAGGCTTAGTGCAGCTGATAGTGAGTGAGGAAATCATAGAGTGAGATGAGAAAATCACTATTGATAGTCATAGCAGGGGTTCAGAGAGAAGCCACAATGGAAGAAGGAAAGATGCCAAGGTAAATGGCAAAGGAGAGGAGATGAGTCAAGATATATTTAACAGAGACATTGCAAAATTGAAAGAAAGTATGGACGCCATAATAATGCTACTAGAAAAATGTGAAAAGGGCCAAAGTTATGGTTGGACTATGAAAATAAAGAAGATAAAGTGGATGTTGTTGCAGAAATAGATAAAGAGGAGAATGTATATCAAATTAAGAGAAGAACTCAGAGCAGTTGAGTTAGAGATGGAAGATGACTGTTATAGACCTGAGCAAGAATATTACCTTGCTGAGGAAGGAATTATGAATGATTTTATGAACTGTTGGACAAGTTCGGATCAGCAGAGAGATGTGATGATTGAAACATCAAAGAAAGAGGAGTCTATTATTTTTTAAACTGATGATTTGTGTATGTATGCAGGGGATGAACAACCTTTAGAAGACATGTTTATGCAGGTTGTTGAAGAAATGAAACTGTTAGAAGAGATGGTTGTAATAGAAAAATTATTGATTGAAAATGTATTCAAAGACACTAAAGATGGACAAATGTTGAAGACTACTAAGGAGGTTGAGGATGATGAATCTAGTAAGACTTGGGAAAAAGATGGCAGATGGCCTGAAGACAAAAGGAAATTGCAGATTGCAAAAGGAGAAGCAGAAAAGAGGTATGAAGATAACCCTATGATAGGGGCAAACAAGAGTATATGTGCAGTACAAACACTTGAGGTAATGGAATTATCTCTTCAATTTTTATTCAAAAATTATGAACTTGTATTGATAGTTAATGGGCAAGAAATTGCCTTGGGAGGATATAATGAAACATTAATGGAAAGGACTCTTACTAAAGAGTGTATTATGGAAGATAGTAGAACAAAGATTTATAAGGAGAATTCAGCCCAAGGAGGAACAGTTAGTCCAAAAAAGATTATGAAAAGGAGAACATCCAAGAACTTAAGAATAGGTTGGCAGAGGTTGGTGCACAAAAGAAATTTGAATACAGTGTTATTTGTACAAATTCCAAAAAGAGTAAAGGTGAATGCAATCAACAAACTGAAAATAGACAGGCAATCTCAAAGGATGAAGACAAGGATTCTTTCATGAACTATGCATATGCAGTGAGCAACAAAGGGGTTCAATGGAAGGTGATATTCATGGTGTTCACAGTAATTTTTACTATTGTAAAAGGGACTGTACAGTGGAATGAAAAATCTATTGTATATGGTGATTTTGTTTCCAGTACAAAAACAAAGAGAATTAGAGAATGGCAGATTTTGGTTGAAAAGGAAGGGGCATGGAAAAGGAAACGTAGTGGCTTATAGATTTGTAAGGAAGAAACACAAAGAATGAAAAGGAGTGTGAAAGGAAGGAAGGCCAAAGAGAAGAGTAGATAACAAAATTCAGAAATTAGACAACATTCAGAGCAAAGTAAAAAAGAAGAAGACTTTTTCAAGACAAGACAACATGACAAGTTGGAATGTCATATGCATATCAAGAGGATGACAAATCAGAGAAAACTTGGAGCAGAGTTAATGAGGAAAGAGATGGAAAATGTAATGTATTTTCTGATCTTGAATTATTAATTGTTGAATGTGGTTTTCAGGATGAAGGACAAACTTCTCTTGGAGATATGTTTTCACAAGTAAACATAAAGAAGTATATAAGTTCTGGAAATGCAGAAAGATAGTTTTCCTTATGGAAACAAGAAGATGAGAGTAAGCAACTAGTTGACTCAGAAGTTCGGGATGAAGGAAGGAAATTTGGCATAGCTCTTAACCAAGTCATTGCAGAAGAGAAAGAAAATTACAGAGGATGTGAAAGTATAGTCCACAAATAGATTTTGTTTTTATTCAAAGAAGATTTGAATATCGAGAGTTTATTTTGAATTTGCAATTGAAAATTGGGATGAGAAGTTCAGTTAAATTTAATAGGAATATGGAGGAAATTGAACAAGGTTCAATAACTAAAATACTTGCAACTGATAGACAATATGTGGTTGAAAGGTTATATCTTCTTGTATCAAACAAGAAACAATCTTCTTTTGAGATTGAGAGGATTCTACTCAAGATATTGGATAGGTGGATGATGAAAAATACAAAGGTGATGAGCAAGAGGAATTGCCAAAGTCAACAAGTTAAGGAAAGATGGAAGGATATATAAGACAGGATAAAGAAAATGGTTTATAGACAGAAGAGGATGCTAGTGATTGGGTCAGAAATAAGAATGAACATTTAGGTACAAGACAGTGGAAAATACATAAAGTTGGGGCTCAATTCTACTGAGATGATGACAAGACAACAATAGACAAATGAGCATAAATTTATGTTTTTTGAGGAGTTGTTTATGCAGGATATCAGCACGAAAACATTATGCAAAGGAGATGCTTATGACAACAGAGAAAAAGGACATCCACAACACAGAGTTGTTGAAAATAGCAACAAGAACTGTTAAAAATAGAATCCAGAATATTCCAATTTTAATTTGTCCTTGAATTAAAATTATGAATTAAATTTGAATTTAGTCTCACTGGCTGCTTGAAAAAAAATTAATTAATTCATCTTGATTTAATTAGTTGGAGAAGTTCAAGTTAGAAGTCTTTTTGAAGTCATGCAACAGTTATCCCTTAAATTAAGGAGATTATCTCTTAATTAAGGAGATAAGATTGAGTTGTAATTGGTTAACTCAGTTTATTGAGTTAAGTCCAGTTAAATTAGTTCCAAACTGTTTGAGGAACTAATTGTGATTTATCAGTCAGTTGATGCATGCATGCACTCAACCAGTGTACTCCAGATAACTGAAGATTTCCTTATCAGAAACTCATGCATGTCTATTCTAAGAAAGACCAAGTTGAGCTAAATGTCAAGGACAGGTTACTATCAATTGCATGTGTTTTTCTATAAAGGAAACTCATCCATGTAGTCAAGGGAAGGTTCCTTGAGGATTGCACAATTTTACAGGGTGTGAGATTAATGTTACACTTGGTAACATGAGGATCGCCCAGGAGAAACTGCGCAAGGAAATAGGAGCTTGGAGGGTAGAGGAGAAGGTTTGTGAGAAGCCTTGTTTGCTTGTGAGCATCCAGGAGGATTGTACTGAGAGCTGGCTAGCTGTGAGAGCTAAGACTTTGTATAATCTTGATGTATTTCCACCTTGTATGATAATAAAGATAGTGGGGTTTTCAGCTGAGGCTTTCCCTTGAGTATTTTCTGTGTTTCATGTGCATTGATTCTTCTTCTTATGGTTATATGTGTTTAGCTCGATCTTGCTCGATCTTTAAGCTTCCTCAAGTTTGATAGTAGAAGTAGATTATAGTATTTTGCTTTGGTATATTGTATTATCAAGTTAATCTACAACCAGATTTTCTACATAGATCTCAGAGGTAGATTTGTAGAGAATTTGCAGGAAATTCTACATGGTATTGGAGCTGAGTTTATCAGAGCAGTGAGCAGTATATGGAGAAGAGAATTCAAAGTTTGAAGTTCGGGGTTTCAGGTGCAAATCGAATTCATCTCATACTTCAAGGTTGATCAATGGCATTCTATGGTTTGAGACTTGAGTATGCCTTGGAAGGAAACTCGAATTACATAGCATGGAAAGATTGCATGGAGGTTGTATTAGAAGGCAATGGCTTGAAGGATTTCATTGATCAAGAAATCTGAAAGCCAGCTTCAACTAATGCACAAGAGTTGGCTAAGTGGAAGAAGTGTGTGGTGAGGGGGAGACAGATCATCCTTGAGGGAGTTCGAGACCATATTGTCTCGAGTCTCCATGGGAAGGATACTCCATATTCAATGTGGAAGACATTGAAGGACTCTACCTGAACAAATAGCAACCAGAGGAAATTGCACTCAAGGATAAGCTTCGAAGAAACAAGATGAGAAACGACGATACTATTTCCACATATCTGAACAAGCTCACCACTTGCAGAGATGAGCTTGGAAGTGTGGGAATAACTATTGCCGATGATGATATGGTGAGCCTTGCTCTCCTTGGCCTTCCAAAGAGCTGGAATAGCTACCAGGGCTCTGTGAATGGAAGGGAGAAACTGCCAGATTGGGAATGACTGTGGTCGGATCTCATGCAGGAGGAGATCAAGAGGAGAATATGAGATGGTTCTTCATCCAAGGATGATGATGAAGAAAATATGGCCTTAGCAAGTAAGGCAAGGAAAGGGAAGGGGAAGACGTCCCATTCCGAATCAAATTCTTCTCATGGAGGGAAGAAGGTTGACAAGTCTAAAGTGAGATGCTTTAATTGTCATGAGATGGGTCATTATGCTACTAATTTCCCATCGAAGAATTCCAAGAAGGGATCCTCGGAAGGATCTGAAGGTGAGGCATTAGCCTCTTAGTTCAAGATAGACTTCACCCTCATCACATGCATGGTGTCATCGATGATGGGTTATGGTTGGTTTCTTAATAGTGGAGTATCATTCCACATGACCGGCGATAAAATTTTATTCAGTACCTTGGACGAGAAAGACCTCAAGATGCGCATAGAGACGGGTGAAAATGAAAGGTACAATGTTTCAGGAGTGGGCATGATTGCTTTTAAGAGGGAGCATGGAGCTCTTATCACCTTGACAGATGTGAAGTATGTGCCTGGACTGACGAATTATTTGGTATCGATAGCGATGTTGGAGGACAAAGGCTACGATGTTGTTTTTAGTGAGGGAAAGGTTTTCCTTAGACACATCACCATGAGACATGTGAAACATATCGGTTCACGAGTCAAGAACCTGTATGCTCTTGAGGTTCAAGATGCATGCAAAGCGTAGAGGAGTAAGGCAAATGTTAGAGACTTGGTGGTTGAGAGGGAGAGTAAATTACCTCTCAACATACAACCCCAGAAGAAGTCTCAGGTAATTGTGGAGGAGCCACAATTGGAGAAGTGGGTAGAGGGATCACATGCAGCCATACCTCCAGGTGTGAGGTGGGGTGATGTGAAGTGATAGTCTCAAGAAGGCTGAAATTGGGCAGGGTCCATTGAGAGGTTTTATCTCATGGATCATACCTTGCTACGGGAGCCCAAAGTACATAGTAGCAGGAGGAATCAGTGGGATTGATGCAGTCAGAGATCAAAGTGACATAGGCTAGAGAAATTAGATACTAAAGAGTGCAAAGAAGGATTGACCATAGTGTAGAAAAGTTGATTCAGCAGAAGCACAAAGTTTTCAGTTGACAGAGGCAATAACAGTTAGGGGCTTTGATGATAGATGCACCATAGTAATTTAGGTTGGATTTTTTTATTTTTTTTGGAGATTGTTGGAGCAACAAAACTAGAGAGAAGTGTTGCATGTAGAACATTCCAAAGGTTCAGGATCAGGATTGAGTTGAATTCCTTTCTTGTTGAAAGGGAGTGTTGAAGATAGCAACAAGAAATGTTAAAAATAGAATCCAGAATATTCCAATTTTAATTTGTCCTTGAATTGAAATTTTGAATTAAGTTTGAATTTAGTCTCACGAGCTGCTTGAAAAATAATTAATTAATTCATCTTGAGTTAATTAGTTGGAGAAATTGCTTAGGAGAATGGCGGTGACTCAGGCGTGCTTTGCTAAGGGTTTCGATCGTTCCATTGCTCCATTGTTCGGTGCAGCCAGGGTGCGTTGCCTCCCCTCGGCGTTTCTTCTTCCTGGTTAAGGTCCGATGAATGGCTGATTCTTAGTTTGGGATCCGTGTAGCTTAGACCTTGCGCAGGTCTCTGCCGGCGGAGGGGCAGATCTCAGAACCAGCAACCTGTTCCAGCCCTACGTCTCCCGTAACGACTATTGCCAGAAAACGGCCACGAGTGGATTCCGCTTCTTGATAGTTGCGCAACAAGAGCTCCCTCCGCACGAGGGCTCAGGTTCGTTTTTAGTAACGGTGTTTTCCCCCTGTTCAGTTCCTTATCCTCAGAACAGGTTTTGGGCGGGAAGTTGGGCTACTTTCTATGTCCTTTTTCCTTCGATACAGTCCCTGTCCGAAAGTCACTCAAGGTCTGGAAGCCTGAAAATGCTTCTAGGATATCTTATTCTCAGAATATCTGAGAAATTTCTGCGCAGGAGGATGCGTGGCAAGTGTTTGACAGAATGCAACAAAGAGAGCTAATCTCTCGGAGTTGGTCTTTAAGAAACTGCCGTGAGAAGCAACCTCCAGTGGTAGTTCTGCCCCTGCTCAGCCCAGCAGAGAGTGTTGCAGCTAGCTTCAGAGAGGCCCTGCCCCCTCTCCAGCCTCCCCAAGTGACTAAGAACGCGTGCTTCCCATCACAGGGAAATAAAAAATAGGCACAGATAGGGCCCCTGGCAAGCTATGCTCGCAACGGCATCCTCTCGTCTCAGTCTTGCAAAGAACAGCAGACTCCAAAGCACTCTGAGTCTTTCCAAATCTTAATAGCGCTCCTATCAGGCAAAACTCTGCTTCAGTGGGTGAGCTCCACAGATCTTGTGCAGGACCTCAAGCAAAAACTGGACCTTAGGATGGGGATTCCTTCTGCTTCTCAAAGGCTCCTCTTCAAAGGTAAACAGCTTGAATACCTCTTGCCCCTTTCATTTTACGACATTCAAAGAAATGCTTCCATCATTCTTTCCCTTCGTTTGAGAGGGGGGGCGGCTGGAAAGTCATCTTCAGCAGCAACGTTTTCTTACAAAGATGTTGTCCATGCACAGAAACCCAAGAATTCTGCTGCACCAGCCCAAGATCCAAAGCCTTTCTTGGTGGACAAGCTGGAGGAAACCCCCTCCATTGAAGTAATGCATCCAACAATGGACAGGCAGCTCCAATTGTTTGCCGAATTTGGTATTATTTGCAGGTTCAATGGGCTTTGGCCTCGCACAACAAATCTCTACAAATGGGTTCACTCTAACTGGACCAATAACTAGAAGGTTCTCCTCTGTTCAAAAGGTTTCTTCATTGTAGTTTTTGTTGACAGTGAGGATTATCAAAAAGCATTAACTGAGGGCCCTTGGTTTTGGGACTCGGCGGGGCTATTCTTAACCCCTTGGTTCCCAGATTTTGATCCCTCCACAAATGTCATTACCAAACTCCCCATCTGGGTCAGACTTCCCAACCTCTCAGTTCATTTATGGCACTTTTTTGTTTTCGAAGGAATCGGTAACACTCTAGGCCGCTTTCTAGCTACAGACACTTCTAGAGGGGAAAAGGGCATCTATACCTTCGCCAGAATTTGTGCAGAAATAGATATGAGTAAAGGATTACCAGATCAGATCATTCTCAAGGTTGGTGACTTCTATTGGACTCAGACCCTGGATTACGAGAACACAGCGTTCTGCTGCAGAAATTGTCACCTCACAGGGCACCTTCATAGATCGTGTCCAGCGATCCCAGCTCAAAAGAAGAAGGTCGTTCCTAAGCCGAAGTCCAAAAGCTGGAAGCCTTGTGATCCTCCCCCCATGGATGATTTTAGTTCTAGTTCAGATGAAGAGGAAGAGGAAGTGAATGAGGACGGGATGGATGATTCGCCTACACAGGACCCGCCCCCAACAGGTCCTGAGGAGTCCACGGCCCCACCGCTCTCGCAGAAACGATCTCATGAGACCTCTCCTTCGGACTCAGACAAGGAGATCTCCCCGTCCGCCCAGCTCAGTTTGCAGTTCTTCCCATCCCAGCCGGATCATCTTGGATGGGTCAAAGTGGGTAAGAAGAAAGGTAAAAAGGGTCGTACGGTGGATTCCACCCATGTTGGGTAGTTTCCCTGGCCGAGCTCTTGTCTCTTGGCTCATCTGGTTGCTTCTTGTTAAGCACTTCGCTCTTCCTGTCTACTCCTCTAGCCGAGGTGGATAGTCTATCCTTGTCGGCCGCCCATTTTCTTTGGGGTTCTATAGGAGGTCCTTTAGTCAAGTTGTCATGTTCTCTGCAGTGCTTCGGGCTTTAGTCTGCTCGGGCAGTCCTTTTGTACAATATGTTTTGTTTTCATAATACAAATGCTTACTTACAAAAAAAAATTAGTTGGAGAAATTCAAGTTAGAAGTCTTTCTGAAGTCATGCAACAGTTATCCCTTAATTTAAGGAGATAAGATTGAGTTGTATTTGAGTCGTAATTAGTTAACTCAGTTTACTGAGTTAAGTCCAGTTAAATTAGTTCCAAACTGTTTGAGGAACTAATTGTGAGTTATCAGTCAGTTGATGCATGCATGCACTCAAACAGTGTACTCCAGATAACTGACGATTCCCTCATCAGAAACTCATGCATGTCTATTCTGAGAAAGACCCAGTTGAGCTAAATGTCAAGGACAGGTTACTATCAATTGCATGTGTTTTCCTATAAAGGAAACTCATCCATGCAGTCAAGGGAAGGTTCCTTGAGGATTGCGCAGTTTTATAGGGTGTGAGATAAGTGTTACACTTGGTAATAGGAGGATCACCTAGAAGAAACTGCACAAGGAAATAAGAGTTTGGAGGGTAGAGGAGAAGGTTTGTGAGAAGCCTTTCTTGCTTGTGAGCATCCAGGAGGATTATACTGAGAGATGGCTAGCTGTGAGAGCTAAGGCTTTGTATAATCTTGATGTATTTCCACCTTGTATGATAATAGAGATAGTGGGGTTTTTAGCTGAGGCTTTCCCCTAAGTATTTTCTGTATTTCATATGCATTGATTCTTCTTCTTCTTATGGTTATATGTGTTCAGCTCGATCTTGCTTGATCTTTAAGCTTCTGCAAGTTTGATAGTAGAAGTAGATTATAGTATTTTTCTTTGGTATATTGCATTATCAAGTTAATCTACAGTCATATTTTATACATAGATCTCAGAGGTAGATTTGTAGAGAATTTGCAGGAAATTCTACAAGAGTTTGGCATCCAGGAGAAAGAGAGAAGGCAATAAATGCACCTGCATCTGAAAGAGGTCAGACAGCCAGTTGGAAGATGAAATTTGACGAAGTTTGCAACAGGAACAGTTGGGTGACTCATGAACAGGATTCCATGAATTATTTCAACCTGAGAAGTTTGATGCAGGATCATTCTTCAAAACTTATAAGACCCATGAGTCTTAGTTCAAATTTACTAAAGGGAGTGGGTTCCCTGAATCATTTTATTTATTTTCGTAAGTTTAGTTGAGTTGAGGGGATTTTAATTGCAAAATTTATTTATGGAGAATATGTCGTGAATGTATAGATATTATAGACAGTTGAGTAATCCTAGGAAGACTGAGGATTTGAGGGATTTAAATGATTAATTTGGGATTCTGTTTGAGAAAAGAGTGGAGCTGGAGAGATACTTTAGGAGAGAGTGAGAGACTGTTGGATCTTAACTAAATTGGTTCATGAATCCGTTTTTGTATAAATTGTGATCTTTTGAATAATTTAAAAAGTTAGCTAGGGGGTTAGCTAGGGGTTAGACAGCGAGAATATGGTAAGGGAAAGAGTCAGTAAGAGAGAGGCAGAATGGTTGGTCCATAACCAATAACTAGATCTTGTAAAGCAAGACTGGTAGTATTCGAATAGGATTGTTTTTGTCTCTATGTAAATATTTATTTTAAGAATACCAAAAATAGGTGGATTATGTGTAATTGATATATGCCTGAGTGTGTATTATCCAAACCTAAATGTATCAATTCTGATTCTAAGAAATATTGTGATCTTTCTGTTTGAGCAGCATTGATAAAACTCTTGGAATTCTTGTGCGGAGTTAGTATTTAAATGAATGTTTGAAACCGTGCACAGACATGTAATAAACTAAGTTGTCTTTTTGAATTGATGAATTGATTAGTGGGAGCAAGCGTAATGGTTGTGACAATGCACAAAGGAAGACTTAGAATTATCTTCTAAAACAAAGAACGTAGGCTTTTTCTTTCAAACTTTCTGAAGATTTCAGAAGGGATCAGCGAAGGTGAATGGACAATGGAGATTAGGTCGAATCGTTGAAAATGGAGGATGGACAGCTCATATTATAGCACAGATCGCATGCTAATTTTTTTAACACTTCACAATTTAGCAGTCGGCAATGTTTATGGTAAGTGGTATATCATGTGGGTAATAAAATGGTAAATGGTATTTGTGTGAAGTTTGCAATGAACCATGGTGATGCCACGTAGCAAAGGACGAGGGACAAAAACCGCCTATCTCACACGATTACAAAACACTAACTATCGAGCTAGTTGAAGCATGATAGTCGTTGGATCAACATTGAACCAACGGTGGAGATCTTAGTGCCAGAATAAACTTCGCAATTCGCAAGGTTTATGAGAAAAGTGTTAAGTCATCGCAAAGTAAACAAATTTGTTTGCAATGTTAAAAAGAGGAGGACAGGTGTTGGCTCAACGCTTAATTTATGGTATAAAGTTCTATTATGGGTATTCACATCGGGAGGCCCCACAAACCACGTAGAAAAGGGTTGCAGAATATTTCGTTTAATAAAATTAATTTAGTTGAAAAGTCTCCGCTTATAGAATTGATTGAAAAGAACCGGGTGTTGGATTGGAGAGGGGTTTTTTTTAACCCATTGTAGTATATTAATGATTAATCACCTAGAATTAGAGCATTAACCTGGGTTATACAACCAGGTTTAGTGTTAACCTTACATGATTATTGGATTAAAGAACTAGTTTTGCATCACCCAGTTGGACTTGCTTCTTGTCTTCGCCTTTGTGAGTGTGTTGAATGGGTTGGATTTCATGTGCGATATGCATGCTGCTGAATCCCTTGCATGCGATCAACAACACTGCTCACCATGTCTTTTCTGTGTGAGCTGCTTGGATTGATGCTTAACTTGTACAGGCGAAATTTCATCTATGAGTGCATGTTGTGCCCACTACTATTCTTGTTCCTGTTGCAACTCATTCATTTGTCTGTGCAACTTCATGTTCTTCCTAAGTTGTTGCTTTAGCACATGCAACTCCTTCTTTGTTCCATCTTCTACCTTCACATGATCTTCATGTCGCGTTTTCACTTCATAGTCAGAGTCTCCAAGGTTGATTTCATCATCAATGGACCTGCTTGAGATTACAACTTTGTTCTGCCTTCATGTTGTAAACAACCCTCTTATTGCATTCATTGCATTTGGTATGTTGTCTTCAACTCTTGTTCATGATGCTGCTCATTGTGATGCTGCTACTGTCATATCTTAATGTCCTTGTCTACGAACAATTTGATGTCTTCGTGGGTAGGCAAGTCCATGGACACATGATCGACTTCATCCCCAAGTGTGCTCTGAACGATGTCTTCGTCTTTGATCTCCTGGAAACCATTTTACATGTATTGTTGAGAGGCAGATGAACACCTGGGATACCTGGAGATATGGAAAAACTCATGGCAAACAATCTGTTAGTCGAAAACCAAAATGAACATGAGAACTAACTTGCAACATACCTAGGTGCATGATCATGAAGGTTGCGCAATTTCGGTCAGGAGGTTGGGAGACCAACTGCCAAGACTGCACAAGGCACATTCTGGGCTATTAGGAGACTAGATGACTACTGGAATTGTGCAATGCATAGTCCAATCTGGTTGCTGACTGCTAAGATTGCGTAATGTGCAATTCTAGTTGGGAAGGAATGTTGGCCTAGGGATAAATTTGCACAATTTCTTGGGCCAAGCAACCATTGTCCTCTTTAAATCCGCAAAACAGTCTTGGAGGCCAATGTTGGGCAGGAATGCACAAATATGGAGAGGAAGGTGAGCCTTCCTTCCCCAGATTATGTAATGTAGCCTTGGTGAAGGAAGAGTCCGGACCAAGGTTGGCCTGACTCACCGACGGGCAACTGAAAGCAACTAAGATAGTAAATGCATGGAGACACTAAGTGGTAGTAGAAACGTTTGACAATGCATGAAAAACATGAATTAAATATTTAACAAATAGATCAACATGCATGTGGGTGAGGCAACTCGCCGGTTGGGCGAATGTCCGTGCAAAACAGTTTCATAAATGTGACAACAGTGAGATAGCAACAAAAACTAAAACAGAGCTAGGACAAGCTATTATATATGCAAATGACATCAAGCGTTCAAATAAATCAAGCAAACAATACTCCCACAAGCGAAAACTGAAAAAGCGACAAAAATGCAGCACAAGGCATGGGAAGCGGGCTTACCCCAAAACAACTGAGCTGAATGTGCTGACTGCTCCTAGATGTGATGTGGAATGTTAGAGTTGCAATGTTGATGTGATAAATGAGCTTTGCAATGTTCGGTTGATGAGTTTTGATAACATCTAGGTTGTGATGCACATGCCACGAATCTAGGGGAAGTGACACTTGGTGGGAGGTTTCAGAATCGCTCATTGCATGTAACCTCCACCTGCTAAACATAGATCCCTGAAACAAGGGATTCCTTTGCATGCTACCTTGGGAGAAGTAGCCCATGCGTGCAAGTCTGCTTTTCTCAGTCCCGGACGGAACCGATCAACTCAGCTGCACATGCAAGAGACTGCTCGACTGCTGGAGAAAAAATGTGCATTTATGGCTGAGAGTTGGGTTGGCTACCCAGGAGATTTGCATAATTTTTGGTAAGAGTAGATGACTGTTGCCTAGATTTACGCAAATTATGGGTTGAGTAACCTTGCTGGGGAAATTTGTGAAAATCATGCTGGGAGAGTTGGCAGGTAGGATTGCACAATCCTGAAGCCCAACAGGCCGCCAGAGGGAATTGCACAATTTCTAGAGGGAAGGATGGTTTCTCTCCATAAATGCACAATTTTCAAGGGGAACCTGCTCAACCTGCAGCTGGACCAAGTCCGGGTGAATAGCCTGTGAGGGGAATGGATCAAGCTATGTACGATAGGCTGCCTTTGTGTAAGAAAGACATTGAAGCTTGTGAATTTGACGAATCAAGGCAAGCTACTGTGAAGGTTGGAAGGGAGGCTTCAAAACGAGGTGAAGGAAAAATTTTGGATGGTGGTTGTAGCCGCTACAACACTTCCAGAAAGCATAATCTGATCCATCCAATAATTGATATTTGATTGTGTAAGATCCATCCTAAGTAGCCATGGTCCCTTTGAGATCTACCTTCTAGTGGTTAGATTGCTTCTGAAGGAACCCACTTTGATATCAATTGTTGGAATTCACAAGTATACTAAGAGGGTTGGCGAATTAGTATAATGACAAATTTTACTTATCTAATTGCATTCAAACATCATAAAACATCAATATCATAAATTGAATAAGTAACAAAAGACATGCATGGAAACACTTATGGGATGAAACCACCAAAATTCTTAATATGAAAGATCTTATATGCACAAACTTACTATTACATCAATTTGTAGGCACCAACCTACAAGAGACATCGATCCCCTCTGCTACTTATAGACACCAATCCCCTTTGCTTATTTGTAGGAACCAACTTATAAGATACATCAATCCCCTTTATTTCTTTGTAGGTACCAACCTAAAAGAGACACCAATCCCCTTTGTTTCATTGTAGGCACCAACCTAGAGGAGACAACAATCCTCTCTGTTGCAAGATCTATTGGCACCAACCTACTTGCTTGCTTCTTTACAATGTCTGTTAGTTGCTTCCACCTTCACCAAGTCTACTTGTTGCTCTTATATTTGCCAACTCTATTATTTACTTTTTCCTTAACCAAGTCTACTTGTTGCTCTTGTATTTGCCAACTCTATTATTTACTTTTTCCTTCACCATGTCTACATGCTACTTCTTTCTTAAGCTAGTCTACTTCTCCCAAAACTTGTTGCTTTTGGTTGTTTGAAGAAGATTTCAAGCACCTTCAGAAAGCCTAAATTTCTTCAACCATATCTCAAAAATGATAGTGAATCAAGGTATGAAACTTGAACCATATGTACATGAAGATATTCTATCTATATCCTCCAAGTTTCACGATTGGAAACATCCTAAGAAAAACTATAGAGAAAATGTAGAATTTCTTGCAAATTCTCTACAAATCTACCTCTCAGATCTATGTAGAAAATCTGACTGTAGATTAACTCGATAATGCAATATACCAAAGAAAAATACTATAATCTACTTCTACTATCAAACTTGCGGAAGCTTAAAGATCGAGTTGAATCAAATTTGAACACATATAACCATAAGAAGAAGAATCAATGCACATGAAACATAGAAAATACTCAGGGGAAAGCCTCAGCTAAAAACCCCACTATCTCTATTATCATACAAGGTGGAAATACATCAAAATTATACAAAGCCTTAGCTCTCACAACTAGCCAATTCTCAGTGTAATCCTCCTGGATGCTCATAGGCAAACAAAGCTTCTCACAAGCCTTCTCCTCTATCCTCCAAGCTCCTATTTCCTTGCACAGTTTCTCCTGGGTGATCCTCCTGTTACCAAGTGGAAAAATATCACACCCTGTCAGAGCTACACAATCCTCAAGGAACCTTCGCTTGACTGCATGGATGATTTTCCTTTATAGGAAAACACATGCAACTGATAGTAACCTGTGCTTGACATTTAGCTCAACTGGGTCTTTCTCAGAATAGGCATTCATGAGTTTCTGATGAGGGAATCTTTAGTTATCTAGAGTACACTAGTTGAGTGCATGCATGAATCAACTGAATGATAACTCACAATTAGTTCCTCAAATAGTTTGGAACTAATTTAACTGGACTTAACTCAATAAACTAAGCTAACTAATTACAACTCAAATATAACTCAACCCTATCTCCTTAATTAAGGGATAATATCCTTAATTTAAGGGATAACTGTTGCATGACTTCAAAAAGACTTCTAACTTGAATTTCTCCAACTAATTAATCCATAATGAGTTAATTAATTATTTCCAAGCAGTTGGTGAGACTAAATTCAAATTTAATTCACAATTTTAATTCAAGGACAAATTAAAATTGGAATTTCTGGATTCTATTTTTATCATTTCTTGTTGCTATTTTCAACACTCCCTCTCAACAAGAAAGGAATTCAACTCGATCCCGATCCTGAACCTTTGGAATGTTCTACGTGCAACACTTCTCTCTAGTGTTGTTGCTCTAACAACTTTAGAAACAAAAAAAAGCATCCAACCTAAATCAGTATGATGCATCTGTCATTAAAGTCTCTGATCGCTATTGTCTTTGTCAACTGAAAACTCCGCTCTTCTGCTGACTCAACCTTTCTGCACTATTGTCAATCCTTCTCTATTCTCTTCAGTATCTGATTACTCTAGCCTCTGTCACTTTCTCTGACTGCATCAATCCCACTGATTCCTCCCGCTACGATGTACTTTGGGCTCCCATAGCAAGGTACGATCCATGAGATAAAACCTCGCAATGGACCCTACCCAATTTTAGCCTTCTTGGGATGATCACTCCACATCACCCCGCCTCACACCTATAGGTATGGCTGCATGTGATCCCTCTACCCACTTCTCCAATTGTGGCTCCTCCACAATTGTCTGAGACTTCTTCTGGGACTGCATGTTGAGAGGTAATTTACTCTCCCTCTCAACCACCAAGTTTCTAAAATTTGCCTTGCTCCTCAAGGCTTTGCATGCATCTTGAACCTCAAGAGCATACAGGTTCTTGACTCGTGAACCAATCTATTTCACCTGTCTCGTGGTGATGCGTCTAAGGAAAACCTTTCCATTACTAAAAAACACATCGTAGCCTTTGTCCTCCAACATTGCGACTGATACTAAGTTATTCTTCAGTCCAGGCACATACTTCACATCTGTTAAGGTGATAGAAGGTCCATGCTCCCTCTGAAAAGCAACCTTGCCCACTCCTGAAACAATGTACTTTCCATCGTCACCCATTTCTATGTGCATCTTGAGGTATTTCTCCTCCAATGTACTAAATAAAATTTTATCTCTGATCATGTGGAATGAGGCTCCACTGTCAATATACCAGACACAACCCATCATTGATGACACCATGCATGTGATGAGGGTAAAGTCCATTTCGAACTGAGAGGCTAATGCCTCACCTTCCGATCCATCCGAGGATCCCTTCATGGACTTCTTCGATGGGCAATTAGTATAATGTCCCATCTCAATTGAAGTATGATATGAATTTGATTTGCGCCTGCAACCTCGAACTTCAAACTTCGAATTCTCTTCTCTGTATACTGTTCATAACTCTGATAAACTTGGCTCTGATACCATGTAGAATTTCTTGCAAATTCTCTACAAATCTACCTCTGAGATCTATGTAGAAAATCTGACTGTAGATTAACTCGATAATGCAATATACCAAAGCAAAATACTATAATCTACTTCTACTATCAAACTTGCGGAAGCTTAAAGATTGAGCTAAATCAGAGTTGAACACATATAACCATAAGAAGAAGAACCAATGCAAATGAAACACAGAAAATACTCAGGGGAAAGCCTTAGCTAAAAACCCCACTATCTGTATTATCATACAAGGTGGAAATATATCAGAATTATGCAAAGCCTTAGCTCTCACAACTAGCTAGCTCTCAATACAATCCTCTTGGATGCTCACAGGCAAATAAAGCTTCTCACAAGCCTTCTTCTCTACCCTCCAAGCTCCTATTTCCTTGCACAATTTCTCTTGGGTGATCTTCCTGTTACCAAGTGGAAAACTCTCAACCAAGTGGAACACTGATCTCACACCCTGTCAAAACTGCGCAAACCTCAAGGAACCTTCCCATGACTGCACGGATGAGTTTCCTTTATAGGAAAACACATGCAACTGATAGTAACCTGTCCTTGACATTTAGCTCAACTGGGTTTTTCTCAAAATAGACATGCATGAGTTTCTTATGAGGGAAGCTTTAGTTATCTGGAGTACACTAGTTGAGTGCATGCATGCATCAACTGACTGATAACTCACAATTAGTTCCTCAAATAGTTTGGAACTAATTTAACTGGAAATAACTCAGTAAACTGAGCTAACTAATTACAACTCAATAATATCTCCTTAATTAAGGGATAATCTCCTTAATTTAAGGGATAACTGTTGCATGACTTCAAAAATACTTCTAACTTGAATTTCTCCAACTAATTAATCCATAATGAATTAATTAATTATTTCCAAACAGCCGGTGAGACTAAATTCGAATTTAATTCACAATTTTAATTCAAGGACAAATTAAAATTGGAATTTTTGGATTTTATTTTTATCATTTCTTGTTGCTATTTTCAACAGAAAATGCCCAGCTGACTTGTTTTAAGAAATTTCACGAGCATTTAGGAAGCCCAATTCCTTCAACCATATCTCTGAAATTATAGTGAATCAAGGTTTGAAACTTGAACCACAAGTACATGAATATTTTCTCTATAGGTCATCCAAGTTTCATGGTTTGAAACATTGTGTACAAAAAAATATAGTGAAAATTCCAAGATGACTCGTTCACTCCATAAATCACATTTTTGCTTCCAACTTTAGAATCCAAGAATCACCCCAAAATTTATTCCTTAGCTCCTCTTGCGACATAATATCTATTATTTGATGAATCCATGTTAAAATGAATTCATATGCCCTTTATTTATAGTGTTTGTATGTTCACTTATGTGGCTAACTTGTTAAATTGGTTGGGTCAACCTACTTGTACTTTGGATGGGTCATCCTAATGAAATCTTTCAAATATCCTCATTCCTATGGAGTTAGAGGGAATGCCATATATAATTGGAAAGATATCAGAATAAGATTTATAACCATATATATTATGCTCCCATTTAGCTAGGTGATTGTAGTAAAAAGTCATTCAAAGATAGGGTATCCAAATGGGACATCAAAAATCCAAAAACAATATTTCCAACAATCTTCATTTTCCAATATTTATCTTGGACATTAGTAGTCTCCTCTTGTCTTTGACATCAATGACAACAATATTTACAACAAACAAAGCATATGAACACCTTCAATATTATGGTAAGTCAACTATTATATGTTGATATTAATATTTCAAATGAAGATAAATGCATTAGTTTGTCATGTTCTCTACCGTACTCGTGGGATAGTCTGGTTCTTTCCATAGGTAGTAATGCAACTACTTTAAGGTGCGATGGAATAGTACCATCCATGTTATTGAACGAGATGATATGGAAAAACATGGAAATCTGGAATAGAGATGCATTGTCTATAAGAGGAACTTCTAAAATAGAAATAAAAATAAGTCCTCAAGTGGGAGATATAAATCTAGAGAAAGATCTAAATATCTAGGAAAGTTTGTAAAACTATGTTGGAGATGTGGAAAATAAGAGCATACAAGAGAGTGTAAATCTAAAATTCCCAAGAAAGGGAAGGGATCTAAAGATGCTTCTTTTGCAGTAACAAAAACCTCCTCAGATGATGGAGAGGATGTGTATTTAGATTTTTCAAATACACATCTAGATCATGATGCATGGTTGGTCAACTCAACCACATATTTTCTTATGACTCCTCATAGTGAGTGGTTATGCAAGTATGAAAGATTTGATGGTAGTGATATTTTCTTAAGAGATGACTTAATAGCCATAATCATAGGAAGAGGAAAAATCAAGTTGAAACTTATTAGTTGAAGGATTAGAACACTCCTTGGTGTTTTCCACATCCTAGGATTAGCCAAAAATTTGATTTCTATAATAAATATGAGTGATACAAGTGTAAAAAGTGTGTTTGAAAAGGATACTTGCAAGATGGTTCGAGGAGCAATGGTATTGCTAAGGGGAATTCAAATTTTAAATCTATATAAGTTGTTTGGAAGCACTATTAGTGATGGGTGCAACAATTCTATTGTTCCTGAGAGTGGAGCACAAGGAAAATTTCTTACAAATTCTAGAGAAAACACTAATTGTGGCATCAAAGATAGGGACATATTGGAGAGAAGGGATTTTGAATGTTACATAGTAATGATATGGTAGGAGTTATGTCTTATTTCCATTTGGATTTGATTTCTATGAACATTGTTTATATGAGAAGAATAATGGAGTAAGATTCTCCTATGCCATTCTATGAGGTCACATGGAACATTACAGTTGGTGCATAGTGATGTGTTTGGACCTGTGTCAGTTCCATCAATAAATAAATCTATGTACTATGTCTCATTTATATATGACTTCTCAAGAAATACATGGGTTTATTTCCTTAGGAGGAAATTTGAAGTCTTTCACAAGTTCAAGGAGTTTAAGGCTCTTGTGGGAAACCAAACAAAGAATAAAATTAAGGTGCTAAGGGCACTGATAATGGTGGAGAATTTTGTGGGAATGAATTTGAAGAATTCTATAAGAAGTTTGGTATAGCAAGGTACAATACTACTCTATACACACTTCAATATAATGGAGTTGTAGAAAGAGAAAGCAAGGAGTGTGGTTAGTGGTGCCGAGTTAGGATATAATTTATGGGTAGAGGCACTGGATAGTGTGTGTTATCTAGTAAAGAAATATCCATCTTTAGGTTTGGTTTACAAGACTACATATTAGGCATGGATTGTTAAGAAGCCTTATATTAAACATCTTATGGTATTTGGTTGTGATGCTTATGTACACATTCCAAATAATAATAGGAGTAAGTTGGATTAGAAAGTTTAAGAGTGTACCTTTATTGGATCCAACAGTCGTCAGGCGCAGGAGCTGCATGGAATTTATCAGGCGGGGAGAGCGAGGTAAGCGGTATTTTCCGCACCGCTTATCAGAGGGAGGCGGTAAACGTATAGAGGCCGACGATTACAATAGGAGGGCGACGTGTGGCGGATGGGATGCGTAGAAACCGTTTTCCCCACGAGTTAAAGTGCAGGTAAGTTTCGGCATCGGGAGGAGCGAATACCCTTGGATCAGGAGGTGGACAATCGGACGGCAGGGAAATTAGCACACAAGTTTTATGAATGATGTGACGGGAAAGATTATGTGGAAACACAGTTATATGGATTAACACCTTAGCGCCGAGGAGCTTTGACGGAAAGGGGCTTATGCCGGGACTTGGGAAAAAGGAGATAACATGGTTTATGAGGGTATAAATAGAGTGAAGGTGCGGGAGAGGAACAACTGATGCACATCTTTTTTAGCCTAAACAACCCGATCAGACCTACGTTTGTCTCTCAAATTTTGCAGAATGTAGCAGAGCTAACATAGCCAGTTACGCAAATCTACAATTTCCAGTGCAAGATTTAGGGTTTGGAGGCCCATGATCTTGTCTTCCCACAGTCCAATTCTTTTCTCGTTTCCTGGGATTTTGTAGAGATGGTCTTTAAAGAACTCCCAACCTTGGCTGCACAGCTTCCATAACGTGGTTCCTTTATGGGAAGCTCCTTCTTCCACATTCTTTATTGAGAGTCTGTGCAGATATTTTCTAATTAGAAATTGACTTACATGATGTCTTTGATTTGAGAAGATTTTCCAAAGAATCTTACTTCCCAAAGCCAGATTGGCCAACTCGGGATCTCTTAGCTATAGTCCACCTTCATATATTAGCCTTTCACTATGTCCCAGCTTACAAGATGATTTTTTTTTTTTGGAAGCTTCCTGGCTTGGTAAGCCACTATCCACCCCATGCAGTCATTTTTGCCTTGATTTTGCTGATAATTTCCATCTAATGAGGGGCCTTGCTAGTTCCCAAAGTTAAAGGTAGGCCAAGATACTTGAATTTTCCCAAGAGACATAGCTGTGAAGCCCAGGGCTTGGGCAATCTTGAGAATAGTTTGTTGGTCTATCGTCCAACCATACATTGTACTTTTCCTCTTGTTGACCATAGCTCCGGAGACTCTACAGAAGCTTTGGATTACTCCATTTATGGCCCTTGCTATTTTAATGGAGGCTCCTCCCATAAGGATAGAGTCATCGGCGAATAAGGCATGATTGATTGGGGTTGTTTTGGTTATCGCCCTCATGCCTGGCAATGTCCCATTGAGCTTCTCAACTGAGAGATTTCGACTCAGGGAGTCTACCATTAGAATGTACAGGAAGGGGACAGAGGGCTACCTTTCCTGATTCCTCTTGAAGCTTTGAAGTATTTTGTCGACCCACCATTTATTAGAGGGGCTATCCAAGGTTCTCCAATGCATGCTTTAATCAATTTTATAAATTCAGAATTGAAACCAAATGTAGAAAGAACTTAGAGGAGGAAAGAGTTCCTTACTTGATCAAAGGTGTTCGCCATGTCCAGTTTAATGAGCATACCTTGTTGTTTGTGTTGATGGATAGAATGGTTTGTTAGAAAATTATATATTACGGAGCAATGGAACACATAAAATATTGTAGAAATATAAACACAGAAAACGCATGAAACAAGAGAGACACAGATATACGTGGTTCACCTAGTTTGGGCTACGTCCACCCCGAACAACCAGTCCTTCCTTTCTATTATCCAGCAAAATGAAGAGACACAACCTACAGCAAATCCGCTGTAATATCCTCTGTTTTCTCTCACAGTCTCACCTCTATGTTTCTCGCTCACACTTAGAATACACATCTATCTAACCTCAAATACAATGCCCTCATACAAGAGAGGGGTTGCTTCTAGGGTAAAAAACCCTAAACTAAACATAAGTTCTACCGTCAGATCATCCGCCTAATGAACAGCCCAGATTGACTAGAAATTACTATACTTTTACAAGGCAAATTTACATCTGTTTTTAGCTTTGGGGCATTGCGCCCCGAGCCCCCGCCGGGGGACCGCTGGCCCCTGGACCCCCAGCCGAGGGGGATCGGCCCCTCCGGACCCCCACGGGGGGACAAGTCCCCCCCCCCCCCACGTGGAGGGGTGTACAAACTTCCTGGGGTATACATCCGGCTGAAGCAAAGACCTCTGAACAATCATGCTCCACACACAACATGGATGATTTCCTGCACTAGGATCACCTTGTCCAGGCTATGCCTGCCTTTGACAAACCCTCCTTGGGTGGGCAAGATCAGTTTTTCTAGCAAAGGCTTTATTCTATTTGCAAGTAACTTGGTGAGATTGTAGGACGCATTACATAGCGAGATTGGCCTGAATCGGTCGAACGCCACTGGGTTGGCTTCTTTGGGAATTAGAGCTAGGAAAGTGGAGTTTGTGCTTCCTCCCACTTTGGCTTTTCAGATGAAGCCTTTGATCATTCGGTACAAATAAGCCTTGATGATGTCCCAATAGATTCTATAAAAGTGTATGGAGAACCCATTGGGTCCTAGAGCTTTGTCTGGTTCCATCTTCCATATGACATTGTTGATTTCGTCTTCAGTTAAGGGCTTCAGGAGTGTTGAGTTATTCTCCTCATTAACCATCCCTGGAACGTGCTTGAGGAAGTCTTGAGCTTCCTCATCATCTTCCACACCTTCTTATTTGAACAACTGCTGAAAATGAGAGGTTGCAACCTCTTTTTTCTCAGTTGTGCCTTTGAGAACAACCCCATCTGGCGAGGTGATTTCAACAATGTGATTTCTAGAAAGACGGGTTTGAATTTGCTTATGAAAGAAGGTTGAATTTTGTCTCCATACACAAGCTAGAGATTGTGTGACTTGAGCCTCAAGGATTCTTCCTCCTCTCTAAATGATCGGAGGGTGCTGATTTGGAGTTCTTGCTCGCTTTGAATTTATGAGCAAGTAATATCTTGCATCTCCAGGCCCATTTGTAGATCTAGCAGCTGCTTTGTGTTCTGTTTTCGTTGGGTAGTGGGGGAGTATGTGGGATTTTTATCCATTGTTTCAAGGCTGATTTGGTGGCGTTTATCTTTTGCTCCCAGACATAGCTAGGTGATCCAAGAACATGGATGGACCAGGCCTTCTTGACTGTATCCATAAACCCTTCTTTATTTGCCCAGAGAGGGCTGAACCAGAAGGGGATTGGCCCCAAGTTTTCTTCTTCCTCCAGCAGAAGGAGGATGGGTTTATGGTATGAAGTCCCCTTTGGCATAATTTTTATGGAAATGATCTTCTTCTTGGAGAGGAAGGTATTCTGAAGAAGGATTTTGTCCAACTAGGCTGAAATATGCTCCGCCCCTACTCTGTTATTTGTCCATGTGTAAAGCCCTTTTTTTGGCTTGAAATCTAATCAATTCCATTGTTGAATTAGGTCTTCCACCAAGGGAAGGAAGTGGTCCCTACTACTATTTCCTCTTCATTTTTCCTTTGGGTCAAGGATTAGATTGAAGTCTCTCGTAATAATTATATTCTTAAGGGAGTAGGCTTCAAGGAAATCGGTCAAAGTTTGCCAACATTTGTTTTTTTTTTAATAGAGGTCAGGTACATATAGATTGAAGAGAGCAAATTTAATCTTATTTGGAAGGTGTCGGAGTTCGGTATAAATCCAGTGTTGTGTCTGAAAGGAGCTCTCAAGCTGAAACTTGTTAACCTCCCAGAGAGTGGCTAGCCCGCCGCATGTACCTCTAGCACTTACAGTTTTTCTAGATTTTGTTTTCTATTTATTTTGTTGAGTTCCAGAAGGGCTTCGCCTTCTATTTTAGTCTCTTGGAGCATGAGGATCTCGAGGAGTTCTAATTTCAATAGGTTCTTGACTGCTTCAGCTTTTGAGGGATTCCCCAGTCCTCTGCAATTCCAAGAGACTAATCGTATTATTTACTGGCAGAGGGTGAGGCAACACCTCCCTTGGGAGGCCCGGTTCTATTATTTATGTCGATAGACATCTCAATAGTGGGCTGGCTGCCTTGCATTTTTTGTCTCTCTGCCTCTTCTTCTCTAGCCTCTCTGTGAGATTTCCTCCCCACTCTTTTCGAGGGCCTCTCAATTGTCTCATATTCCGAGGATCCCGAAATATCTGGGGTCTTATTCCTTGTCATATCTGCATAGGTAGGGGAGCTAGAGACACCTTTTGGAGTTTCAATTTGGAAAGGGACTGTTTCCTCTTGCCTTTTGTTTTCTTCCATGATGTTGGCCTGTTGTTCGGCCTCTTTATCTGCTGGATCTTGGAGATTTTCTGGTTTGTTGAGTATTTCAAAGGGATTTGTGGGTATGTCTGCTCTTGGTGGGACTGAGCTTCCCTCTGCTTGGGCTTCGGGGAGAGCACCCATCCCCGTGGACAAGGCTTTCTCTCTCTCTCTCTCTCAAGGGCTATACATACATCTAGGTATGAACATAGGTTGTTTGCACATGAATGTCGTGTCTCAACCATTAAGCTACAACATGGTGGATTTTTTCTCTTTGAAAAAAAATGTTTAATTATCTTGAGATAGATTATATAGTAACCAAAATAATTATACCACTATGTGTGTCTATATTAGAAAGAAGATGCAATATTTTAGAGTTTTTTTATTACAAATATTTTTTTTTCTAAATAAGTCTAAGATCTATTACTATAACATAATGGTACAAGGAGGCTCTGGCCTTTGTAGTTCTTAGCCAAGGTTCATGGCATATTACAACAAAAACAAAATGAAGACTTTCCAACAGTGGGAAACCAGTCCAATCCAAAATAAATTTGCTACCCTCATAGGGGAAACCAACATGTCAACATAAAACGATATTCTATTGAATTTAGTTTCAAAACTAACTATTTTGCTAAAAAATGCAAAAGTAAACCCATAGACTTAGTTGTCGGGAACCTGAAACTTGAAGACACGTGTTGGTTTAGTTGTCATTTGGTGCTGATGGGTGTTCTTCAAGAATTAGACACCTGTAGGCATCGAGGTCATCCTCGTCTTTCGGCAGCTCAGTCGTGTCTTCCTTCGCCAGAGTTTCTCAATTTTGCTCTGCTGCAGAAGGCTCGCCCTGAGCAATATCACTCTTCTCTGTTGCGCAAGTGGGACATCCTTCATCGCTGGAAGGCTCCTCCTGAAACGTGACTGTAATGGTGGTCGTAATAATAGGTCGATTCAGAGATCAATGGTATGTGAATGGGGCATAATGGTTGGATTGCTGAGAGTTGGAAGGGAGAGCAGTAGATTAAGGATAGGTTTGCGAGGGCTGGGAGCGAACAACATAAGTGCGGCCTTTGCCACTGCGTGTATTAGGATAGCGAGTTGAGATGTAATTTGACGAGGGGAAAGAGGAGTCAGAGACCGTTGAGGGCGAAGAACGGAGAAATCTGCCTCTGCTGCTGCCCCTCCTGCAGTGCATTCGTTGGCGCAATCAAGGCATAATGGTGTGGGGAGGAAGGGACTGCCTGTAAGAAGTCAGCACTGAGCGGAAATTAGAGGCAGAAGGCTCAGAAGCGAGAGTCAGGTTGCATATCAAGATCTGAGAGTAATGGTTGCCCTTTCCAAAATCTATGCTGCAGAGAATATTGCATTGCCTGGCTATTGCAGTGTGGGTGCTTGGCTCCACTACAACCAAGGAGCACTTGCAATTCAGAGGTAGAGGAGCAGAAACAGAGGATGTGGGCAGAATATTACCTGAGATCTCCATGATGCAGAGCTGAGGTGGGATGGCGCTGGTGAATTGGTTCGAGTGCTGCATTGAATGGCATTTACGAATGCTGTGAGATGGGCTTATTACTCTGTGTGCGAGCTTACGGGTGGCCATGTGGCAATGCCACTTGCCAGCCCATTCCTCTGCCGTCATATCATCCTTTGTGTACACCCGCATCTGGGATTATTACAAATATTATGTGTATCTTTAAGATTTATTAAAAAGAATGTTCTTTATTGTCATGGTTTAATGAAAAGTTGTGATTAAATTTATTTACTTGAGGATTTGTGATATTAAAAGGCCTTTTAACCACGTGGTTGACATCCAACCCTAAAATTTGAATTTTTACCAACCTTGTTGCCACAATTGTTTTTCTTACTTGTATAGATGTCCTAAGCCTATCAACGTTCATCCACCGTTTAAATTAAATGGTTGAGCTAATTTAATTTAATTTTATAATCATATTCATAAATTACCAAACTTAGTTAATGCAACTTAAGAAATAAGATATGTAAACACATACATATAGTGTTCAAAGTGACTATAGTAAGTGGGAAATAAGTACATCAATATCTATGCCTTATGAAGGAATTGGAGAAATATGATGAGAGAAGAAATACAAAATGGAACATTAAGCTTGATTGTAGGTGCTCAATGGATGATATTGTTTAGTACTCAACAAGCTACATATCAAGATTGTTGATTACTTTGCATGGCCATAGACATGTAAGATTTAATTTTACAAGGACCTATCTTAACCTTTAATTTATTAAGCTTTGAAAGTGATCCAAATGCAAACATTCTCATAACTTAAAAAAAAAAAAACACAATTAAGATCAATCAAGGCTAATGTATTTATTTATTTATTTATGTTTTGGCACTCTCTACTATTGATCATAACCACCGATCACCAAGTTATAGTTCCTTGATTCTTTGTCTCCTCTACATTGATTATTGTTTTATGCACCATGGATCATTCAAAACCATGGAGCTCTACTAAAATCAATTGTATTCAAGCAAGGGGCGTTGTTCTTGAAGCTTGTGCTTAGCAAGTAGGAGACAAAAGTCCATTTAAAACCATAGAGCAAAGGCAAACTTATATTAGTGAGCGAAGGTCTTCCAAGCAAAGAAGGAAAAGAGAGAAATTGGGTTAAGTGTCAGGTCATTAAGAAAATAAACCTTACTCAACATTTTTGTTTGATTACATGGAAATAGGTGGTGCTTAAAAAATGAGCTAGAAGTGAGGACCACCTAACGTTGAGCACAAGGATATTTTAACATTGCTCAATGAGATTTGATTGAACATATGGACAAATAAGGGTTTGCCACATGGTAATGGGCATTAAAAGGAAAAGCAATAGTTGTAAATATTTAACTAAGAAAAAGGGGGGAATTCTTTTTGACCTAGTTTACATAGTAGAGAAGGGGCTTAATTATCCTCTTGGATTTGTGATGCTTGTTATCTCATATATACACCCTTCTAAGAAATTTGTCTCATCTTTGGGGTTGTTGATGTGCATTTGTGGGCATACTCAAGAAATCACATAGCCAAAGTTTTATTGGTGTACATCCTTTTAAGAAATTTATATGATCTTTGGGATTGTTGATATGCATATCTGGGCATACTTAAGAAATAGCATATGTGAAAGTTTTAATGAGATTCTCTACAATGTTAGGTTTGCTCATTTTCATCTTGCAACGGAGAAGGATTTTTTATGGCAGTTGTCTATAATGCGACTTTTTGGAAGCTTTTCTGGTGGGTTTTTCCGGTCAAAATCAGATAGCAATTTATTGGAATCGCAAGTTTGATAGCTAGTTTCTGCACAATCAAAGCGTCCCAAGGGTTTTTCAGGGTGCTGAATCCAAATATGCAGTTAAAAAACCATTTTAACTGCAACAAATCAAGATTTAACCTCAATTTCTTCCGCCGGATTCCGTCACCGGAATCTCCAAAAAATCGCATTATAGACAACTCCTTTTTTATGTCCCATTTGGTAGTTGGGTGGGAGATAGCAGCAAAGTCCCTCATATGAATACCAATTCACCATCTAATAGCCATTTTATTATCTTCTTAGATTGACATGTCCACAAGGCAACATTGACATTTTTTATATCATAAAGGTCAAAGGTTCAAATTCACATATAAACTTAAACAAACCATTATGAACATGCTCGATAAACACATGATATTTGTTATAATGAGTGTAATTACATGGATGCTAACTACTAGTCATAAGAAACATTTCAAACATCAAACCTACATACAATTCAGATCTAATGGCACCATAATAGTTAAGAATAAGATTAATTGTTTCATGATGACTTGCAATCTCAAATATAACTCTACAATCCTCCTTCCTATGATGCTAAATATAACACAAGTACCTTATTCCCTCATCCTATGTGTTTTTGCACCAAGAGGCGCTCTCCAACCCAATATGGTAGAGATGACTCGGTCAAATTACATAAAACTAAAAGATAAATAAAATAACTCTGGGCCTACTGAGCATCGATGGGATCAAATCTCTTGACATGCAAACCTATTTTAGAGTGAAAATATATTTGATCCATCCCAGTGTTTGGTAGATCCATAATTAAGATGAATCTGGGATAATATAGATTACAACCCCAAATTGAAACCAAACCCTAATTAAAATCCTACTCACTCAAAATTTTTAAACTAGGATATTCGCTGAATGACTAATTTATAATTTTTTTTCAAAAAAATAAATTTATCATTAACAATTTTTCTAAAAACTAAACATACACTTCTCACAACTCTAACTCCAACTCAACCCACATGTACAAACTTAAACCTAATCTAATTATTATTAAATGTAAAAACGCTCGTTTACAATTAGAATCATATCACTTGGATGAATAAACTAACCCTTGATGGAGATTACACCCACTTTCACAAATAAGTCAAACACAATGTCCATGTTGAATTTCCATGATCTTGGGTCTAGGATATAATCTTAGAATCTCCCACGCTACCAAACCAAGAATCTCAACAAAGCTACTTTGCACAACAAAACAATATAAAGTAATAAATCACGCATGCTCAAATATAGACAACTTTTTACAAAATATTGTACAAATATGTACAACCACCCAATGTTCGTTATATTAAACCAACATAATAATATAACAGTCTAGGTCTTCCCACGCAAGGGATAATGACCCTCAATTTTCCACAAGTACAAGAATACAAGACACAATGGCAATATCGCTACAGTCTCTATGTTGTATCTCGTCCTGTCGGTCCTCCACTTCCATTATGCTCTCTAGCTACCCCTTATTCCATCAAAGGACAACACATAGAGTCTCCAGGAGGGCTGCCACCTATCACTGCTACAAGTCGCTTCTACTACAATGAACACAGGCGGATCCAATCTACTCTTCTAGGATGGCCAACACCTAAGCTCCAATATGCCAATTTGGTAGCTTATTTCATCCATCAAAGAGCTACACATTAGGCTCAATCCTTCACCCAACCTTCAGGTGTCAAGCTCTCGTTATGACTACTTGTCAAGGGCTACTTTGGGCCATCAACACGCTGCCCTCCACCAGTCCAATGATGCCCAAAACAATCACTGTGAGATTTTCTCCTAGAAGAGGCTTTCAACCATCAAGACAAGCCTCCTAATTGGCTCCCAAATGTTGCTCATAATCTGGTCCATAAACTAGGATCCATCAAAAGTCACCAATGGAGAAATGACATATCTCTTGATTGTTGTTCATGAATTGAGTTTTGATCACTGATTAGGGCTTCTCCTGTAGCCTACACCAGCCCACTAATCCAACCAAAACTCAATTTATTTACTACGACTTCCTTTCCTTCACAATGTTGGTGACTTCGTTGCTTAAGAAGGTTCCTACAACTCTCTGTTTAGGGTTGTTTATCCCTCAAACTAACCGCTACAGGCCTGCGGCCAAATCATCATAATAAGGTCATCACTTCAGCCTACTTCAGGGAGAAATTTCTTTACTCTACTAGCCCATAACAACTCTCTTCTAATGCGGCCTTCCAACAGACTTCTTTGCACCTTCAAACAGTAACCAAGAAGCCAAACCAAAGTCCTTTCCCTTTGCTGAAGATGCTTCTATTCTGCGGCCACCATGGAAATGTCACTCTTCTCCTCTATGAGTTTCCTTTTATCCTTCTTCGTTGTCCTTGTGTTACTCACTTGGATTATCCTTTAAATGAATTACATCACCTCCCTTTTATACATTAAAGAAGGGCTCAACAAATTAGTGAAGAGATGGCTAATTTCACTTTAAGCCTACATGACTTGAATACCCAAAAAATTCATTATCAACTTCAAAAAATTATTTCTTATCAAGGATATCTTGGAATTCGACAATTCTTGAAGCATTGGATTCTCCTAACTTTCCTCTATCATATCTCTCCATCGTGTGTTGAAAATGCCTCATGGTTTTGGCCCAAACATTGATGGGTGCAAATCCCCAACCTTAGGTTCCAAGCCCACAAGTGACCCTTGTGGTGCTCCAACCTCCAAAGCCGGAACCCTAGGGCTTGGAGCACCTCCCAAGCTACTAAAAAATAAACACTCCCTCTTAGTGAGGGAGGTACTTCCAAAACTAGGAAGTAACTCATCATCATCATCACTAATCGCAACACTCGCCCAACTCTTGGCGCTCACCACTACAGTAATCCCTGTAGTATGAAATACGCCTCTATCAAAAGTGTTGTTGTCACTGGAAGCATCCTGCTTCTTCTTCTTTTCATGTATCGCTTTCCAATCCCTCCATGATTCCTTCTTGGCAGTTGTAGGAGCACCCTTACTCCCCACTAACCACACACTTTTCTTGGGCTGCAAAATCTCCCCCTGAACCTGCAAACTCCCACTAGAGCTCGACTCCCTTCGAGCCTCTAGAATCTAGATCTTCTTTTCTAGAATTTGTACCTACCTCTCTGAAGCCTGCACCTACACTTGCTTCTCTGGAACTTGCACTTGATACTCCTGCTTTTTCTTCCCATGATCTATAGGCTTTTCCGTCAGCCTGTATAGACCATGCTCTCTAACTCTGAGAAAAATACCCATGGAGCTAGAGCCTCTAGGTTTGAGTCTTGTCTTCTTATCATGGAATAAGACCTCAAACCCCTTCTTCTCGATAATCGAGATATATATCATGCTATATCTGAGTCCTGGTACAAACAATACATCTTGGACCCGCATCACCCGTCTTTTCTCCATCCTCAATGGCACAACTCCCAATCCTTGAATCTCCTTCTAACTCTTGTCGCCCAACACCATGTGCAACTTCGAGTCCCATTCAGCTAGAGTCTCAAAAACCTCCTATGACCCTATCATATGTTTCGATGCACCATTGTCCATGTACCATCCATCCTCATCGATAGTACCATGTGAGAAATGAGAGATCATAACAAAATCCTCCTCCTCCAATTTGGTGAGAGCATCTATCTCAACGAAAGTGGAAAAACCGATGACTACTTCCCCTTCTTCTTCTCGCCATCTCTCGTATTCTTCTTCATCGAACATCTCGACGAAAAATGACCAGTCTTGCCACAATGGAAAAAATTGACTTTACTCAAGTCCTTCTTCTGCTTACCCTTCATTCGTGCTGCAAGTGCCATGTCATCATCTGAAGCCCTCTTCTTTGGATGAAGATCCTTGTCTCGCAACCCTTTGTGAATGAAGTCATCCCATAGCCTATTTTAGTTTGGTAACTTTTCTTTGGCAGAAATCCCTTTGATGAAGGGCTTCCATTCCTCGGTGAACCCTTTCAAAGCAATCCTCACCATATCAAAATCTGAAATAGTCACACCGACGACAACAAGCTCATCTTTGACCTGAGACAATACCGTCATATACGAAGTCACTCCTTCACCCTGTATCATCTTGGTGGACTTCAACTTATCCTCCAATACTATTACTCGATTCTTGTTCTTATTATGGAACAAATTCTGAAGAGACATCCACATCTCATGTGCATTGTTCTTCCCGGACAAATGAGGTATTAGGGGATCCTTCACACCATCAAGGATGATCAATCTCACCCTTGTATCTAAATCCTCGTACACCTCCAGCTCCTTTGGGTCAGTTGGCTTCTTGATGGCTTTCTCAGCAAACTCCCATATCCTGTTGACTTATAAGACCAACTTGATCCTCTCCTTCCATGGACTATAGTTGGACAACCCCTCCAACCTGTCTTCATACCAGAGACCAACCTGCAACTTCGACATTATAGTGAGCCCTTCACCTACAATGTGACCAACTCCATCTTAAGATGTACTTCATTGTGCACACTTTGATTCAATGTCTCCCAAAGTAGCTCAAACAGATCTGGGACCATGTTGAATTTCCATGATCTCAGGTCTAGGATAGAATCTTAGAATCTTTGACACTACCAAACCAAGAATCTCAACAAAACTACTTTGCACAGTGGAACAATATAAAACAGTAAATCACACATGCACAAGTATAGACATTTTTTTTATAAACTATTATACAAATATGTATAGCAACCCAATCTTCATTATATTAAACCAACTGAATAATGCAACAACCTAAGGCTTCCCACACAAGGGATAATGACCCTCAATTATCCACAAGTACAAGAATACAAGATACAATGACAATCTCGCTGCAGTCTATATGTCGCATCTCGTCCTGCCGGTCCTTCACTTCTGTTTTGCTCTCTAGTTGCCCCTTAGTCCATCAAAGGACAAAAATAGAGTCTCCAGGAGGGCTTCCACCTATCACTACTACAAGTCACTTATGCTATAATAAACACTTGCTAATCCAATTTTCTCTCCTAGGCTGACCAACACTTGAGCTCCAATCTGCTAATTTAGTAGCTTCTTTCGCATATCAAAGAGCTACACATTAGGCTCAATCCTTCACCAAACCTTCACCTATCAAGCTCTCATTACGACTGCTTGTCAAGGGCTACTTTGGGCCATCAACATGCTACCCTCCACTAATCCAATGATGCCCAATACAATCACTATGAGATCTGCTCCTAAAAGAGGCTTTCAACCATCAAGACAAGCTTCCCAATTGGCTCCCACAGGCTGCTCATAAAATTGATCCAAAATTGATCGACAAACTAGGATCCAACACAAGTCACCAATGGAGAAATGACATAGCTCTTGATTGTTGTTCATGAACTTAGTTATGATCACTGGTTAGGGCTTCTCCTGTAGCCTACAACAACCCACTGATCCAACGAAAACTCACCTTATTTATTGCAACTTCCCTCCCTTCACAATTTTGGTGACTTTGCTCCTTGAGAAGGCTCTTGCAACTCTCTGTTTAGGGTTGTTTGTCCCTCAAACTAACCACTACAAGCCTGTGATTCATCACAACAAGGTCCTCACTTCAGCCTACTTCATGGAGGAATTTCTTTGCTCTACTAGCCCAGAACAACTCTCTTCTAATGCGACCTTCCAACAAACTTCTCTGCACCTTCAAACAGTAACCAAGAAGCCAAACCGAACTCCTTTCTCTTCGCTGAAGATGCTTATGTTCTACGGACACCACACAAATGTCACTCTTCTCCTCTATGAGCTGCCTTTTATCCTTCTTCGTTGTCCTTGTGTTACTCACTTGGATTGTCCTTCAAATGAATTACATCACCTCAATTTTATACACTAAAGAAGGGCTCAATGAATTAGTGAAGAGACATGAATTTTGGCTAACTTAACTTGTCTACGTGACTTGAATACCCAAAAATTGCATTGTCAACTTCAAAAATTCATATCTCTTCAAGGACATCTCGGCATTTGACGATTTTCGAAGCGTTGGATTCTCCTCGTTGTCCTCTATCATCTCTCTCCATCACATGTCCAAAATGCCTCATGGTTTTGGCCCAAATATCGATGGGTACAAAACCCCAACCTTGGGTTCCAAGCCCACAAGTGACTCTTGTGGTGTTCCAACCTCCAAAACCTAAACCCATTAGCTTGGAGTACCTCCCAAGCTCAAAAATCAACAGTCCACACATTTTTTTCTTAAAGTCATCCATATATATATATATATTTTCAACTGTGGTTCATGGTCACTAAGTGGCCGCTACATCCATGGGTAATAATCCGGGCAGATCCACTCCAACGGATCTACCAGCCGGCTTATCTGGTCAGGCCTAACACCCAAAAACGTCGAGGAAATTTGACCCTATGACCTCCCAATTAGCAAAATACTTAGTAACGAAAACTCGACTTATTAAGCTATCCTTTGAGACTTATTCAACTATATTTTATATAACCTATATATTAATATTATTTACCAAAACCTAATATGTTTTTGTTTGTTTTTAAATTAAAATGCAAAATCAAAATATAATTTTGAAATATCAGATTTAAACCTAATATTTCCGTATCTCAACCGTCCAAAATACCACGGAAACTTTACTTAATATTTTAAATCTTCGAACTTTGTAAATAAAATCGGCTCCTCATATCATCCGTCGGATCTAGGTCAACACGTGGAAACTCGGCCGTCGATTCTTTTTCCCGTGTAGCCCTAATCTCATCCCGCATTCTTATTGCTATCAAAGTTCTATACGCCAAATTGTCACTCTGCATCCTATTCTTTCCGAGCCGGCACCGGTCAGCGACATTAACAGCACAAGGTATGGATATTTTTCACTGCAAATGTAGTCTTTGGACTAAGTTCCAGAGTTCTTAAGCTCTCTTATCGTATTTCTCCAGATTTGGTCATAAATATGAACTCTGAATGATCCATTTTTGTGCCTCCCGGAGTTAAATACAGGATTCATTGTTTTTAGCTTTTCATTTAGGTCTGGATTGGTCATTTTTGGTACCTTTGAAGTTAAATATCAGAACTTTTGTTTCGCCATTAATTTGATCTCCGGACTGTCCATGATCCGTCTGGGCATTTCTTGCCAACACACTTTAGAAGAAAAATAAAATCGTGCTGTGAGTACAGCATTTGTAGCACCAGATAAAATGTAGCCGGTGAATATGCCGAAGGTGTGGCCAAATAAACCTGTAATTGCAGTAACGGATTTACTCGACATTAATAAGAAGTGAAAGATCTTACAAATAATGGCAAGAGAGAAATTACAAAGCAGAGTTACCTCAACAACGGAAATAATTTATTGATTTTTCTTTTGTTTCAGAGATTAGAATTCGTCTTTCTCCTAACAGTGGTAGCAGTGTTTATAAAGTCGTTCCTTTCTGAGTCGTCTTGACTGCAGCGTCTTCCTTGCCTGGCCTGCCTCCTGCAGCCCGCGCTGCGGCCTCTTTTCTGCGCTGAGTCTTCATGTACGACTATCCTTTTCATTTTAGAGAACTCAAGGAACCCTATCATCCAACCGTTTTGCTGCTAACTTGGCATGAATGTCCACCTACCGTACACATAGATGTATTTCAACAATAAGTTGAGATTTGATTACAGATCAGTCCATTTACTGTTGCATATTGGTGTTAGGTATGAAGGAAATTGCAAATATTTCGCCGAGGAAGATAAATGTTTTCATGATTTTAATTTCCCTCAGTAGTTCGGTAAATGTTATGGTTTAGTATTGAGAAACTAACAAAACTCGTGCAGTTCGTTACCTTCGGGTTAACTATAGGTTGTTTCTTACAACTCGTGCAGTTCGTTGCTTTCGGGTTAACTATAGGTTGTTTCTTACATTTTTTGGATTTCAACTTGAGCTTCAGATCGTTCATTTTAGTGACACTTGCAGCTAACTATTATGGTTTCACTTTTGATTTGAGTTTTGGGCTGTTCAGTTTGCCGCATATTAGGGTTAAATATTTAAGGAAATTGCAAGACTTTTGCATGTGACGATAAGGATGTTGTTAATCTGAAGTGTTTTCTCGTCAGAGTTGAATTGCGAGTAGTCTTGTCAATGCTAGGGTGTAGTATAGAAATTACCGCAAAACGCCCGTACATGTCTTTTATTTTGCTTCCTTGGTTGCCCCTTTATTTTGTACTTTTTACCGATTCCTTGAGCTCCAAACTGCCCATTTTAGTGTATTTTAAGATATAATGTGAAGAAACTGCAGAAATTTTGCTGAGAAACATAGGCTTTCAATTTTCTTATTATTTTGCATGTGATGCATTTCAGTATCAAATTTAAGCTGTGGTGTGTTTTGCAGGAAAGATTGCCCAAGGTGTTCTTAGTTTGTTTTGTCAAGATGTCGGTCAGTGAAGTTGCATGCACTTATGCAGCATTGGCTCTCTACGATGACAATATACCTATTACCGTATCCTGGAAAGATAATAATAATTGTCATTTGCATTTCTTTGTAAGGTTTTAAAGACTTGGGACTTCGACTTGGGACTTCCTTTAACCAGGAGATTGATATTCTGAAAAGGTTTTCACCGTTGAGGGTTTTTTAATGTATTTGATGCATATCTTGGCATTGTCAATCTCTTTATCATTTTGTTATTTGGTTCTTTATGATGACAATATACCTATTGCCATATCCTGAAAAGATACTCATAGTTGAGGGGTCTTTCATATATTTGATGCAGATCTTTGCTTTTATTGATCCATTTATTTACCATTTTGTTCTGTATTGTTCATATATATATATATATATATATTTTAAGTGCGTCTGCCCAGGTTTAGTAGCTCAATTTGTACATTTCTAAAAACAGTTTCCGGTGGAGAGTTACGTTCAGGCATTTGTTTTACGATCTAGTGTCTGGTTAATGGAGTTGTGCTTTAAGTCTGAAATCAGGGGGTTTTAGGGTTTATGGAAGGAGGTTTTGATGTTGAACTGTGGCCCATTTGTTTGTTTAATACACCAACTTGTGCAAATAATTTTTTGTATTTTGGGAAGAAATGTTATCTTAACATATCAACAGGCTGAGAAGATTAGTACATTGGTGAAGGCAGCAAATGTGCAAATAGAGTCCTACTGGCCTGGTCTTTTTGCCAAGCTTTTGGAAAAGAGAAACATTGAAGATCTCCTTCTAAGTGTGGGCTCCGGTATGTCTATCTCTACGTCAATGCCCACTATAATTGAATGCACAGTTTGAGGCATGCATCGATGTACATTAAGTTGGTAATTTATTTTAGTAAACTTCAAATTTGGTGTCTGTGATGCAGGAGGTGGTGGTGCTTCTGCAGCTGTTGCAGTTGCTCCTTCTGGTGGTGGTGGTGGTGCTCCTGCTGCTGCTGCCGCCCCTGCAGCTGAAGAGAAAAAGGTCAGTCTTCTGTTCTAAAATATTAATTTGTAATTTGCCTCCAGACTTGGCCCTGGCACTTCTTTGTCTACTTTGAACTTTCCATTTACTATTGCTTACGAAATTTGGGCAGTGCTTCTGGTAGTTGATTGGGTTAATGCATTTCTGATACCAATTGTTTGTTTAACAGGAGGAGCCCAAAGAGGAGAGTGATGATGACATGGGATTCAGCTTATTTGATTAAGCAGCTCTGTATTGGAAAGATCAGTTTTGTAGTTGTAGCGCAAATGAGTATTTTTCCTCTCTTTTCAGTTTCACAATGTGAAGAGGCGGATGATATCAAGTGCAAACTGCTGTGTTGAATCGGTTTTGTACGAGGATTTATTTTATTACAAACTTCAGATCTTAATGATCGGTCTTTTAATATGATTTGATTCTTGGAGTTTCAAACTCATCATTGAATTTAATGGAATTGTTTTACTTCACTCTCCTTTGTGATAAATAATTTCTCTGGAGTGCTTTGCCATATCCATCTTCTACACATTGCTATAGTACTATGTTGATAATGTTTATTAGCGATTTAACTGTATTTCTTCTCTCAGTAGTGTTGGTTTCTGGTCATGCAATTTCTAAAGCAATTAAATTTTGTGGTATGGTTTACTAATTTTTTCAAGTGGAGTGTATAGCAGTGTGTATGGGAGACTTTCCCTTGTAAATTTGATGCAAATCTATGCTGAATATGTGATTTGATTTGTATCCTGTTACAATAAGCTTTATAAAACATCTGTTTCATAGTCATGTTAGTGAACTTGGAATCGGCAAAGAATTGGCATGACAACAGCAAAGTGTCTACATTGGATCAGGAATAAATCAGGAAAAACTTGGTAAGTAGAAAAAAATTATTTACACATAGAAGTCCAACAGCGTTGGTTGATGGCTTTGCTTCATCCTCTTGTAGCTCTGTTTGTTACTTCCAGTTAACAGGTAGAGAAGAAACTAGTTCAAACAGGCAGAAAAAATGAGAGACACTACCGAAAACATGCTTTTGTAGGCAAACTGACATGGTCTCTTTGACTTGTGATTTGAAATTGTGTTCCTCACTAAAATCACGAGTATGACTTTCGTTGACTATGTCAAACTTTGTGAATGTGAGTTTGAATCTGGGAACTTTGGACTGGCTCATTTGGAAACTAATCCAATCTTAACTTGGAAAATCGTGATTTAAAACACGATTCCTGTTTTACTGAAAATAACTCTTTAACCAAAAAATTCATGAATCTCCACGTTTTTGTAAACTGCATCTCTGATGAAAGCAGTGGCTTTTGATGCCATTTTTTTGAACAAAATGGCACTTGTCATGGGAGAGCATTGAGGAAGTTTGGAAGTATGTGTACACCGTCAACATCTATTTTTTAACAAAATTAGGAAAATATGTAGCAGGTCAGCCATACTTTTCAGTTGTCATATTCTGAGAAATCTATACTGTATACTAGGCAAACCGTTAACATTGTTGACGTATTACACTCCATTTGCTGATTTAAAATTAAAACATGTTTGAGTTTGCTTTCTTTTATTGGTAAGTTAGTTTTGCAGTGGATGATAGTTTGCAAAAAGTAGAATTCTGTTCGAAGAGTAGAGCTGTAATAAGAATTCAGCAAGGATATATTTTTCTGAGATAGTGACTGTTAGTTTTATGTTAGATTGGTAAATATAAATGTTACTGAATTGGCTTTTCCCACAAATTGGCTAGTTTTGTATATGCTCGTACAACACAGCTCACAGCTCGCGATGGGCAAAATCAAATTATTTTAAGTTCACTTAGTTTTTGTGAGCTGGCCCACATCTAAGAGAACCCTAGGCCCCCCTAAAGCTAGTTAGAGGCACGTACTTCCTCTCTCAATCACACTATTCATTTGAGGTTTTAGAATTTCTTGACCTGAGTTTTGTAAAGGGGATTTGGAGGGATTTTGCAGGGCTGTTCTATAAGAGAGTTCTTGGATAGATTTGAAAAGCTAGTTGGAGAGTTGGATTGAGTTTCCAAGGGAGACCTGAAGTTGTTTCAAGGTTTTTTTTTCAAGGATATCTAGCTGTTGCTGTGTTGTTTTTAGAACTTATTGAAGGGGCAATTTTCAGATTTTTGGGGGCTGTTATAGAGTTGATTTTTTGAAGTTGCCCCCAAAGCTCTAGTTAGAGGCACTTTCAGTCAAACTATTCATTTGAGGTTTTACAAATTCTTGAGCTGAGTTTTTTGAGAGGATTTTGCAGGGCTGTCCTAAGAGATTTCTTGGATAGATTTGAAAAGCTAGTCGGAGAGTTGTTGGATTGTGTTTCCAAGGGAGATTTGAAGTTGTTTCAAGGTTTTTTTTTCAAGGATCTCTAGCTGTTGATGCATTGTTTTTAGAGCTTATTGAAGGGGCAATTTTCAAAATTTTGGGGGCTGTTATAGAGTAGATTTTTTGGAGTTGCCCCCTAAAGCTAGTTAGAGGCACCTACTCCCTCTTTCAGTCACACTATTCATTTGAGGTTTTAGAAATTCTTGAGCTGAGTGTTTTGAGAGGATTTGGGGGGATTTTGCAGGGCTGTTCCACGAGAGTTCTTGGATAGATTTGAAAAGCTAGTTGGAGAGTTTGTTGGATTGAGTTTCCAAGGGAGATTTGAATTGTTTCAAGGTTTTTTCTCAAGGATCTCTAGCTGTTGCTGCCTTTTTAGAGCTTATTGAAGGGGCAATTTTTAGATTTTTGGGGGCTGTTAGAGTTGATTTTTTGGAGTTGCCCCTTAGTTAGAGGCACCTACTCCACTCACTATTCATTTGAGGTTTTAGAAATTCCTGAGCTGAATTTTTTGAGGATTTGGAAGGATTTTGCAGGGCTGTTCTAAGAGAGTTCTTGGATAGATTTGAAAAGCTAGTTGGAGAGTTGGATTGAGTTTCCAAGGGAGGTTTGAAGTTTGTTTCAAGGATCTCTAGCTGTTGCTGCGTTGTTTTTAAAACTTATTGAAGGGGTAATTTTCGAATTTTTGGGGGCTGTTATAGAGTTGATTTTTTGGAGTTGTTTTTTCTACAAATATGGAGACAGCTTTTCGATTTCACATAGGCCTCATTTGTTGTTGTTTTTTTTTCTATAAATTAAAAAATCTCAGGGTTTTTGTTGTGTATTTTTAATTTGTTGGCATCAAAGTCTATGGCCTTTAGTTTACTTTTACCTTTAAACAATTGTTTTTATCCATGAATTAAAATATCTTAGGGTTTTTTAATTGTTTTTATCCATGAATTAAAATATCTTAGGGTTTTTTAATTGTTTTTATCCATGAATTAAAATATCTTAGGGTTTTTTAATTGTATATTTTTATTTGTTGGAAAAGTTGTTATGGCTCAAAAACAAAATGATCTATCCCGAGTTCATTGCCATGAGATGAACATGGGGTAAAAATATGCAATTATTGTGAGAAGGAAGTTAAAGGTGGGGGGAATTCATACGATTAAAGAATACTTATTACATTGGTGAAGCCAAGTAAAACCTTATAAAGAAGTTTTCGATGAACTTAAAAGTGGAGATGCTAAGTTCAATTGACGCTTACCAAGCAAAAAAGGCAAAAACCAGATACTTAATTAAGACAAAAGTTAAAAGGATGACATTAGTTTTAGTGTCTTTGATTTTGCATTCCTAGTTTTGAAAAATTCTCCAGTGTTTTCTTAAGAGTTGTAGACGAACATGCTGCTTGCTAGTTCAATTAGTTTGAAGGGGACATATAAAAGACTTGGTTTTTTTGGGTTCCTTACACTACTCTGGGTGCTCAATTTACCATTGATGCAAAATGGAAGAAGATAAGAGAACGAGGTTGAATTGGAATGCATTGTTTGATGATGGTATGATACAAACTAAATTGTCAAAGTCATTGATTTTATATATCATCAATTTATGATTGATGTTATAACTTCATGTAGATTAGAGTTCAAAGGCTTTAGCTTCCATGATATTAGGGGGACACTTACAAAATGAGGTTCAAAGAATAGATGAATACATCATAGAATTCAAACAAGCATGGGCCAAAAATGGTTAGATTGGTGATTGAGTTAACACCATTTTAAATTTTTAATGGCTTGTTCAAAAACTTCCATGTTTTTCAAATTCGTGGATGTATCTCATCTGTTGAAGTATGCACGATTATTATTTTTTCTTTGCAGTTGTCTATAATGAGACTTTTTGAAAGCCTTTCCGGCGGGTTTTTCCGGTCAAAATCCGGCATCAATTTATTGGAATCGCAAGTTTGATAGCTAGTTTCTGCACAATCAAAGGGTCCTAGGGGTTTTTCAGGGTGTTGAATCCAAATATGCAATTAAAAAACCATTTTAACTTCTAAAAATCAAGATTTAACCTCAATTTCTTCCGCCGGATTCCGTCACCGGAATCTCTAAAAAGTCGCATTATAGACAACTTCTTTTTCTTTTGGATGAGATGGTTGTGGAGGTAGGTGTAGATAATATTGTACATGTGATCATAGATAATGCCTCCAACTATGTTGCAGTTGGAATGTTGTTGGAAAAAAAACACCTCACCAATTAGTGGATTTAGTGTAGTCCATTGTTTGGATATCATGTTTGAGGAAATTGGTAAAATTAAATGGGTGAAGAAGTTTAAAGAGGGCCAAGTAGGCCAAGTGGCAACTTCTCAGTAAGACACGTGGCAGTCAACACATAGGTCAAATTCAACTCAACAAAAAAGTCAAACTGCAAGGGTCAGGGTCGAACCCGTGACCTCTGATACATCAATACAAAAATATATCTATACGTCACAACATTGCTTTATTAATGGCATGGCACATATCTTTATCTAAAGTTAATTAAATGGCAACTAGGGGTATGGTTGGCGGAGCCCGACATATCCGGTGGCCCAACCAAACCCAAAGTTATGTTAAAAACAGACTATCAAATTTGGCATGTGTTAACACCCAGGTTGTTCCCTATGACTCCTTAGGGAATACGGTCGGGGTAACCACTAACCAATCTTTGGGCTACAGCTTCTAGCCCAGCGGTAGTCAGAGAGGGCTCTCTCTATAAGGTTTGTCACTGTTTTTGACAAAGGTTTTAGGCTGGTTATGAAGTGAATTTTTTGGTTGTTTTTGTGTTTGGTTGGGAGGATGCTTTTGTGAAACTAATCCATTGGGCAATGGGGTCTTTCACAGTCGTTCCCTTGAGATCTTGATTAGATGTGGGTGTAACTACAGGGCCTGTGTGTATTCTATGAAACAAATTGTAAATTGTGAGAGTGAGGTGAAGAACAACTAGCAAAGAGCAATTAAGATTTCTTTACTTAAGCTGACTAATGTGAAAGAGGTCTGTTATTTAGGAGCAATTACTTGAATTCCTGAAATAACAAAGCACTGTGATGATGTAGTATTTAAAGGTAGCATTGAAGAATTACTCTTTAAATACTTTAACTGAAGAAAACATATAAGATAGCTTAGACTGAGCTCAGGGTAACCAATGATTAAATCCTGAGACTATTCTTTTTCCTTGCTACCTAGATATTTGAGTGTATGGAAAACACGAAAGACATATAAAAGAATAATGATCACATGTGAAACAAAGAGCAATGAGAAAAACTTATTGAGCCATGAAATACACAGGAATCCTGCAACTTTGAGCCATACACTATCAGGAGATCAAGAGACACAATGCTTGAAGAAATCCCACTGTCCTTTGTATTAGCTGTCTGAGAGTTTACAATATGAGAATAACAGAAGAGATATCAAGAGATTTCTTACATCCGGAGTCCAACCCCTCTAAACAAACGCGAGGGGGAATATATAGAGGTTTCATACTAAAATATCTCAGGTATTGAGTCATCTGAGAGGAAAATATCTCTTACACTCGTACATGGAGAGTAGATGAGAAGTAATTACAAATATAAATGACTCTTAAAAGCCTTTAACTCCTGTGAGGATAATTTTTTGACCTTTTGGCATTGCGGAGTCAGCTGTGCAGCTTTATCATAACTGCAGAATGAAGTGCTCTGCAACTGTTACTTTTTGTGTCTTCTTGGCCCTGCCACCTGTGCTTGCTGATGCTGTTGCTGCGGTCGAGTACCTGTGCTGAGTTGGCTCAGCGTCTTCATACTTGCTATTATGGATTTTGCCTACCTGTATATGTAATATAGACCTTTTGCCGAAAAAGATTTAACCTCTCAACTTTGGTTCAAAAGTAGCCTTATTAAATCTTGCCATGTATCTGGGGGAGGAAGCTGATGTTTCAAAATTGACCCTAAGGTCTCATCGGCCTCTGTATATTTGTAGAAATGGGGGGGCTCATCAAACAGATGTGATACTTCATTTCTGACAAAAAACAAATTATCTAATTTTTCAAAAAGAATTTGCCCTGTTACTGGGCCTGCTGAAGATGTTCCTGGTCTCTCAGCAATCTGAATTGCTGCAAAAGTGCTTACCCTCTTGATATACTTTTCATGAGAGAGTAACTTCCCTGATTCTAGCAAGCTGGGAAGCCCTCTGTCCTGCAGGGCCAAGAACCTATTCTGAAACTTGTTTATATCTGCTTGCATATCCTGGATTCTCCTGTCCAGGGTCTGGATTAAATTCTTCATTGTTGTGACTCTTTTGATCACAGATATGGTTTCAGTCCTATTTCCAATTCCCATTTTTACCAACTGGGAACTTGTCCTATAGTTGAGCACTTCAATCATCTTGGGGGCAAGGTCGGCCATGTTGCCTAGGGAGTTTCTTGCTCTGTGTAATTCTTTTCTTGCCCTGCCAATGAGTCCCACTTGCTCGTATATGGCATCAATGTACTCCCATTGGTTAGTTATTGATTGTCCAATGGCAGTCCAAATCACTTGTTTGAGCTCTGCTGTAACTTTCTCAAAATTGAGCTCCTTTTCTAGCTTTGCAATTGTTTTCTTCAGAGCTTTTACTTCTCTCTCCCTCTCAGCCACATTTTGCTTAGACTTATCATATTTTTCATTTATCTTTGCTAAGCTGTCCTTGGCTTGATTGAGCTCGGACATCTAAGATTCTAGCACCTGAATTTCCTGCCTTAGCTTCTGCATGTCCAGGCTCTCAGCCTGTTCTATTGTTGGTGCTGTAGTGGCTGGTACTGTGATGCTTGGAACGGTTTCTGGTGCCTGTTGCCTTGGAGGGATGGTATCTTGAGGGGTGTCCTCAAGGTCTATTGATTCTGTGGGCGGCTTGGAAGATTGCCCTGCTTCCCTCCTTTGTAGTGCTGCTTCTAATGTGGTCTCTGTGTCTTGCAGCTTTTGCTGTGTTTTTATCAGCTCTTTATATAAAGTCATTAGTAATGTTGTTGCATCCTTTCCTTGCCTCTGCTGGGAAACAGGGGTAATTTTAGGGGTGAATAATCGCCCAAAGGCGAAATTTAAGGCTTTTTATATTTTAATGGGGCGAATTTTTAATTAAAATAATAAAAACTTTTTTATTTAATTAGCCCTCATTTTATTTAAAAACTAATTTATTTTTTTATTTTCGCCCAGGGCAGATACGCTAACCAAAATGGGATTTTCTTAAAATCGCCCCATTTTGATATTTACCAAATTGGATTTTCTTAAAATCGCCCCCATTTTGATCTTTGCTCCTGGTTTTGCTCCTGGTTTTGGGAGATCAAAATCACGATTTCTGATTTACTGTTTGTTTTTTTCTAGTTTGATAGTGAAATTGTGAAGATCAATTTGGTCTGAGAAGGTTAAATTTGTTTTGAAATAGAGGGCGAAGTTAATTTTTTCCAAATGGAGGGCTTCCTGTTTTCACGGATTCAGCCGCTGTTTTCATGAATGTTTTCATGGTGTATATGGCTCCCTCCCTGTTTATAAAATTGTTTTGAAATAGGTTTTTTTGATGGTAGTTCACCAATCTTGGTTTCTTGGATTTGAACGGCTCAGTCGGTAATTTTGTTGGCTGAGCGCGAGAAATTAAGCCCCTTTATGTTGTTCCTGCCCATCTGTAGCCTACGTAGTTAATGGAATAAAGTGTGGTCTTTGGAGGCCGCGTCAATGTCTGCTCCGCAAATTTCGGAAGCGCATAGTGTTTTAGGACCCCACTCCTTACTGTCTTTGCTTAATCTCCGATGACTCGAGTCGATGGTGTATTAAGATACAGCGTGGGTATTGAATTACAATATGTTCACTTTTAGAATGTGCTTCCAACCGGATTCGTGTTATTTGGATTAAGCGCAGGGCGCCAAGTTTATGTCGATTACAGGTTCGTTAAGTTTGTCGACGCGGCCAAACGTGCCCTCTCCGTCTACGTCGAAATTTCTAGTAAGTCGCTGCAACCGGAGGCTTCTACTAAAAAGGAAAAGCCAGTTCTCACACTCTTTCAAGTTCTCCGCAGATTGGTATCAATTACAGAATGGCCGCCTCCTCCAACATTGTCTGTAATTACAAGGGGGAAATAATTCGTTTCCCTCTCACTGCAAAATCCAAGTTCTCTCTCTCCTTAATGCTCTTTCTACTGACATTACCCATACACTCATTACCTCCGTCCGATAAGCCTACTCATCTCCTGGGATACCATTGCAGTGGCAATAATAATAATAATAATATTACGAATGGAAGTGTCCTGCAAAGGAACCTGAATGTGGTTTTGAATTCATTGGTTGATAATGTTAACAAGACGGGCTACGGTGAATCAATTTATGGACAAAACAGAGATGAGATTTATGGTTATGCTCAGTGCAGGGGAGATCTGAATGCCTCTGCTTGTCGGGGATGCGTTTCAAAGGCTATAGAGCATTTAGATTTATGTAATGGAAGTCTCAGTTATGCAAGCATTATTCTCAGTGGATGCATTTTGAGATATGCCACTCACAACTATTATTCAAAATCAAATGTATCGGATGCATCACAAGCGATCTTTGCGTTCTGCGGTGACATTACAATAAACGGCACAGACGCAAGGGGTGTCAAGGATTGGAAAATTGCTTCTCTTTTAGAGAGGCTTATCGAGAAAGCTGTGTCCGGTAAGGTGGGTTACAGTACACTAAGTGATTATGGGGTTTATTCTCTGGCTCAATGTTTGAGAGCACTTAGTATGAGCGAATGCAATGAGTGCCTGAACAATATGTACAATTATTTGGGCTCCTGTCTAGCTGGAACTAGCCACGGACTCACCTGCTTTGATAACTGCGCAATGTGTTATGTCGGCTACAAGTTTTACGGTGATGGTGTGCCTTTGTTCTCAGCCCCAAGAGCAAGTGGAAGTGGTCCTTCTATACCAGCATCAAGGGCAACAGAAGGTAATATTGTCATACATATTTAGATCAGTAGGATAACCTCAAAAGAATTTGCTAGTTCAGTTTAGTGATGACAATTATGGAGTTGTTTATAATGCGACTTTTTGGAGATTTTGGTGACAGAATCCGGCGGAAGAAATGAGGTTAAATCTTGATTTTTAAGCAGTTAGAATGGTTTTTTAACTGCATATTTGGATTCATTTCCCTGAAAAACCCCTGAGAGCCATTGATTGTGCAGAAACTAGCTATCAAACTTGGGATTCCAATGAATTGCTGCCGGATTTTGACCGGAAAAATCCGCCAAGAAAGCTTTCAAAAAATCGCCTTATAGACTGCTGCGACCATTATTCATACTTCCGGAAAACATCACCCAAAGGTGTTGGGATTGAGCATTGGTGGTGTGGCTGGTGCGGTGGTGTTGGTTGCGTTGGTTATATTTTGGAAACGGAAAGCTACCAATTCCAACAATAGGAAAGAGGTTCCAGGTAGGATTTTATTTTTAAAAAAGAAAATGTGTTTTTTCAATTAGTTTCAAAGAAATGAAACACCAACCTCTTTTACGGATGTTGAAGTAAGCATTTTATGAATTAGAAATATACTCTATCGTGATGTTTTAGATATTACTCAGCCATGATCTCTGCGACCATATTAGTTAAAATGCGAAAATTTAGGAAAGATTTTAAGGTATTTTAAGGTTTGCAAGTTTGCGTGAGTTTAATAAATTGTGCTGTATAAATGTATGGGTAAGTATAATCCCAAACTTATCCGTCTAGATTAATTTTAATTTTTGGTTTATTAAGCCTGGAGAGGAGTTACAATTTTTTTTTCAGATTTGCATTCAAAATAGAGGTTTGCACTTCAAGACATTTGATCTGGAGGCTTGATAGATCCGGAGTTAAGATGGATTTAGGATGATACATAATAATAATTAGATTGATTTTTAAATACGGCTGACATTAAATTAAAAATGTTAAATGTTAAGTGTTAAACATTACGTTTTAAGTTTAGGTTTAAGTTACCCAACTATAACTTTATAGAGGTTTAGAATCTTTCCATTCATGACAATTCCATTCCAAATGTCTTGAGGTTTTTTTTTTTTTAATATCTATGGCTATTTACTCATGGAAATTTTTTAACTTGAGATCATTTCCAAAGAAGGGAATTTGAAGGATTGGGTTTTTATCACTATATAAAAAAAAAAGTAAAAGGATGTTACTCATTTATTGAATGCTTGCTCTTTTTCTACTCTTCTTTTGGATAAAGCCATTACCATTTTGTAGACAATCAGATCAATCGAGTAATAGCATATATTTCATAATAGCAATTTTCTCATACAATCGTTAAAAAGGAGTGAGAATTACTTCTAGGGTTCATTGTATGGGAGATTAAAAAGAGAGAAATAAGAAAAATGCAAACACCTTTCAACCCCAAAAGATTTTGATTGGAAAAGAATTGAGAAAAATATAAAAGAATCAATTCTTGGATGAAATTGTTCTATTGACGGTTTGGCTTATAATTCTCAAGAGGCCTCACTTCTTCAATCCCTTAGCATTTCTCCTATAGTTTCTACTCCAATTTCCACTCCATGCCTCCCTCGATCCTCTAGCCTAAACCATTGGAAGCCTCCTCCCAAGGGATTCATTAAAATTAATCTTGACAACGCATCTAACTAAAACCCTAATCCAACTATTTTTGGCATGTGTTTAGGGATTGGAATGGACTAGCGCTCAAAATCTATTCAAGCCTCTTAGGAATTAACAACAATAATGATCCATAGTTATTTCCTCTAGAATTTTGGGTAGTGGTAGCCATCAAAAGTTACTTTTGAAATATATTTATTTTTTTTTCCCTTTGAGAAATTCGTAATTTTCATTAATCAAAGAAAATTACATTTTGTAGATGCAAAAGCATATGCTATATGTGAGGCATAAAGCCCATCAAATTTAATATAGTCAAAATATGGTGTACTGCACGCACGCAGGGAGACATTGCATTATCACTGAAGCTTAAAAAAAAAAACTCTATGCAAAGAGTATTAAACTGTCATATATAAGTCTAGTATCATTATACATAAATAAAATTATATAAATAAAAAAGTATTGATAGACTCCTTCAGAGCAAGTTATTTTGTAATGCCTATATAAGGTCTATGGTAGTGCAGATGGAAGGTTCCATATCTTTGCTCCTAGATCATCCATGTCCCTATAGGTTTATGCGTTGCTTCCTTGGATAGGAGATCGATAGTTGTGTTTTGCTCCCTGTATATATGATAGCAAACAAAAGTGCCAAGCATATTGATGAGTCTATGAACCTCATTCATAATATGCCTTAGAGAATATGCATTGCAATTTCTAGTTTTGTTTATCCAATTGCACACAATTTTTGAGTCCCCATATAATTATAAGTTTCTGCAATATTTTTCCGTTGCAAATTGTATGGTATATTTGGCTGTGATAAGCTCGGAAAAATTGTTTGTGCCCCTGCCCGGTCCCATTTGTATTTTGAAATAATGAGATTCTGAAAGGTGTAGTATGGCATCACCCCATAGCCAATGTCTTGTGCTGAGATGTCAAAATAAGCCCAAGGATGTGAGTGATTTATGCTTTCAGGGATAATATGTTTGGGAGTAGAATTTGATTCATCCTCGGGAATGATTTGGTAATTAGATAGAATGCGAGCTATGATAGTTGACTAATGGGGGGGGGGGGGAGTTCTTAAAAATGTATCGATTTCGGGCAATCGAGATAGCCCAACATGTGAGAATAGTGACATTTCTGGCTTTTTTAAGGGAGGCAGTAGTCCACCATGAGTCCCAGGCCTCTCGAACAGTTAAGCCCTACCATTGAGGGAGAGAGGGTAGGTGTGAGTGTATAGAACTCCATAGATATTTTGTAGGTGTGAGTCTGATACCTCTACTATGCTTGTCTTCATTCAAGTGTCATAGCTACTATACTTAACACTGTGAATCACAACTCTCTTAGAACTCAACTCTATAGTGTAATTAAAACCTTTGGAAATTGAATCTGACAACTCTATAAAAGGATTAGTGAAATAGAAGATTTTGTGAATGAGCCCACTAACTATCACTGCTAAACAATCAAACTAGACTATGAAGTCTTCCATATTGATCACAATCGTGCTCACTATCAAGGGAGTGCGACCACCTGGCCTGACATAATGGCCATCATAGCTTCCCTGCCAATACACAAGTATGTCCCTGTTTGCAGTTAGAAAAATTACCCAAATTACAATCTATTTACTCCAGCCTATGTTGGAAAGTTATAGAAGGATGACTAGTGCAATCGATCCATTCCTTTTAGCCCTGGATTTGTTTCAGTTTAAAAAAAATGTATACAAATATAATTGTCCAATGTCTACTGCTACTGAGCATTAGTTAATTCATAAGAAAGTATGTAAACACAATATAGCACATGAATGCATTGAAAAAATAACCCGTAGTTGACTTTTTGTTGTCTGAGTACCTGTCCACTCTCAGCCAATGAAGCTTACCTGTCTGAAACTATCATTCCTTACAAACTCTGGACCAAATTAGGAAGTTCCTTTAACATATATGACAATCCTCTTCTCAGCTTTCCAGTGCCCAAGTTTTGGATAAGTAATAAGCCAAGAAACAATACTCACTTGATAGCTTAAGTCTGTTATGGTAGTTATCGAATACATAAAGCTGCCAACTAATTGTCTGTACGAAGTTTAATTTACATCCTTCAAGTTTTCCCTTTTAGTCAACTTAGGTCCATCTAATTGTCTTGTTGCCAAACTTCAATGCCAATACAATAGTTCAAAAGGTCAAGGCCAGTGTTATTAAATGATATACCTAGATGTGCTTTAACCTATTTCATCGATTCATTTTTGCTACTTATAATTAGAAAATCATCAAACTAAGTTTATAAGGTCATCACCTTTAACCTCCACTTACAAGTTGGATCAGAGGGACTCTGCTTGAAACTTGTAGCTACAGGATGCTCATCAATCATGAAAATACCATGCTTTAGGGGCCTGCTTCAAGGCACAATGCAGTCTTACCAACATGAAAACCATATGTTCTTTTTCATTCATGGGAAAACCTTGTGGCCATTGCTTACACACTTCTTCAAACATATCTCCATTAAGAAAATCATTTTCAACATCCATCTGAGATACCTTCAAAAGGAATATATACATCTGGAATATTTATTTGGTGCATATGAGGTTAGGTGTTTTTTCCTTATTGTGATTACGCATGTAGGACCAACCTAAAGTAGGACCAACCTAAAGTTACATATATATTTATTTGGTGCATATGTACAAAAGGAATAAGAAAATCATTTTCAACATCCATCTGAGATAACCATCAATTCATCTTAAAAAAGTTACTTGTGGTCACTTCTAGAGCATTCTAGAAGATTGTTTGACGTGTATTGAGCGCCTCCAGATGGTTCATGCATCCCTATGATAGAGGAACTTATCCCATCAAGAGAGGAACTA
>APFE031376130.1:129600-149445 GCA_000404065.3 Pinus taeda
CGGCCTAAGACCGGTCCACGGGGACGATGAGGTGGCGGCCAGGTGGGCGAATGAGGGACGAGGTGGGCGGACGTGGTGATGACGTGCATGACAGCAGGACGGGGACGTGGGCGGGACAGGTGTCGCCATATCGGGACCCCTCCTGCACGGCAAAGAATCTATCAGAGGGGGATCCGATGGAATTTGGGTGCGACATCTGTCCCTGTGTGACGTAAGTGTCTGACATATATCGGAAGGTATCTGTCGGACGTCGGGGGTCTTCCGATATGGATGTGAGCCGTTGATCTGTGGGCGCGCGATCTGACGGCCGTCGGGTGACGGACCTGCACGGGCGATAAATCCGGTCTTTATTAATTATCAGACGTCGGGCTCCTCCGAAATCGCCGCGAGCCGTAGATCTGGGACAGCTGCAATCGGACGGTCATCGGGAGGATAACTTGCACGGGAAATAGCAGTGAGTGGGCGGAATTAAAAATTATATTTCTTGGCCAGTGGGACCAGTGGGACCCTCCACGCGATAAATGGTTTTCAACGGTTTTTCCACGGCTTTGTTTGAAAAAATTAAATTTCGGTCCGCCAACATTAGGAAACGGTGAAACTTATAGAAAAAGGGTTTCGGTGGAATTGTTCAAAAAAGGCAAACTAGCTGCCGACCTTAGGATAAGGCGGGATGGGGATATTTTCATAATGTTTCCGCCCTTCGATGGTTTAGGGGATTAAAAGGTTTTCTTCAAGGGTCTTTTTAGGGCAAAAATGGAGCTTTTGGGTAGGGAAATGGGTTGAGATGGAGAAAAAGGTGGAACATGGGTTCTTGACCTTAACCAGGTGTTAATTCAATTCCCAGGGAGTGAAGATTATGGCTATAGTGCCAAGGGGGAATATTTATACAATGTGGGATTTATACACCATGGTGTTATAATAGTAGGGATAATGGAGTATAGGGAGCTAAGTAGTAGATTAGTTGTTAATATGGAGGGAACATATGGATGAGGGCTAGTACCAATGAGTTTTCTTGAAAATATCTGGGAATCAAGAGTAGATAAAAATGAAAAGAGTTTTACACAAGAAATGTGGCTTTTAAAAGCCATAAGTACCATCACAAAACTTTGAGTTTGTCCTATGAACGAATTTATGAAGGGGTGTTAGTAATGAGTAATATACAAATGGGAAAGGAAGTTAGTCATGCTCCACTATATTGTTTTTTGGACATTGCTTAGCAACTTTGGTTTTTGAAGAAACATCACTTCTGCAACCCCATCTACCTACCCAACTAGCTCACCTAACATTTTTTATTCCTTCTTGGAGGGTGCACTTGGACTTGCAAACCCTTTGTATGCCCTTTTCTTTTACATTGGCTTTTTTGCTTTCATTTCCTATCTAATACTACCCTTATTCCTTCCAAGGCCCCAGATTAAGCAGTTGGGAACCTTAGTTTCTCTACCTAGCTACTGATCTGCCAAGATTAAACAGTTTGGACAGATTTCTTTCTCTATTCTACAACATAAATTGAAAACATGGCATGATCCAGATTAGGCTGTTGGGTCATCCAAAAATTTTTGTGAATATGCAGGCCTATATACACATTTTCTTTTATTGCAAATATGGAACCTTTGTGGCAGCAAAATGGAGCATATTTGGCACTTATATTTGCCAATCATGAAATATGAAACCTATTGGTATAGGGATCCAACAACATGGATCAACCGTCATATTCAACCTAATATCCAAAGTTAACATTTGTTGCAACTTGTTGGACTATGGTTAAGCACATGCTATGTTTAAACACCACAGTTGGTGCGAAGTTAGTATTCGAACTATATTAAAAACATATGTTATAACTACCTGTCGTCGGGGATTCGCATATATATATAGATGACGGTTACAACCAATGTGACACAGGTCGAGGTAACCTTTGTAACACTTTTGGAATGGTTTAAAACTTTGGTTAATCAAACTATATGGTAGCAATATATGCCAGGGGACCTACACATATCCGTCGGTGCAAGCGAAGGGCTAAGATTAAACTTTGGATATGATCCAATATTACATATTGTTGCGCCATATCAAAACGATTGCCATGTATTACCAAAGGAAAATCCTAGGAGGCCTACGGTATTGACCTCTCATGGCCTATATAAAATGTTTTACCACTACGCCAAAAGGGGAAAGAATTGAAAAGTAAATCTGTCAAATTTGTTTCATTTTGTGTTTGTAAATGCCTTTTGATGCATAACTTGGACAATATCGGGCCTGACCTTTTTTAAATTTGTAAGGTGCGTTGGAAAGCTAAGGCAGAGGCATATCTTTTGATAGTAGTTATTGATGTTTGTATGCATAGTCAAGAATGGTGAAATTTGATGTAACGAGATTTTATGAGCATTCTCAATACATCGGACGCCCATTAGAAGCAGACCCAAAGATGTAGTCTAGGAGGGACGAACTTCATTATCAAATATTTTTTGTTTGCTTCTTATTTTTGTTGTTCATTCTTATTTTTCAGATTTCAAGTTTCATGTTTAAATCACTTTAAAAATCAATTTGTCTCATTCTTTCACATAGTCAATTTTATTGTTTTCGGATCATATTTTGGTATCAGAGCAAGATTGATCATGTATAAGCAGGATCTTTTCCAATCTAAATGTTGACTAGATCCAAGTTGCGACGCAAAGAAGGGAAACTTGAGAATCCAAAGATTGGAAAGAGGAAAGTCTCTCAAAAGTTTAAGATAGGAGAGTGAAATGAAGGAGAAGCTCATAAAACAAAGGTCATTGGAGAGGAGAAATATTAGCAAATGTTCCTTAATACACAATGGATGATTGCAAACCTTTATCAAGGTAAGAAGACTAGAGATGCAACGTCATTTTCTAAAGGCACGAAATATAAAAAGGGCAAGGAAAAGTCTAATGGTAATGAACCTCCTTCTCCTCCATCTTTGTCTTCTTCTTTATTCTCTTATCGTTCAAGTTCAGATTCAGACTCACAAAGGAAGAAAAAGAAATCTCCTTTTTTGAAGCTTGATTTTAAGTTTGAGTTTCCAATATATGATGGTGAAATGAATCCTGAAAAGGTAGATAACTAGATAACTCAACTTGAGGTGTATTGTAGAATTCAAAATGTTGTTGATGAATATGAAAAAATTTAGTTAGCTACCCTTAGAATGAAGGGAGCAACTATGATTTGGTGAGAAAGTAAAACTCAATCAAATTTAGCCCCACGGGGGTAGGAGAGTTGGTAATCACATGGCGGTGAAGTTCGTAGTAAGCGGACTCCGTATTGAAGGTCACAAGTTCAAATCCCCCGGACTTACATTGGTGACGCGTTATAGTGGGCCAGGCGCGAAACCCAGAGGTTATAGTGGTGGCAGCCAGAATCGACCCCGTGTCACGCGAGTTGCGAGGTTGTCCCAATTCTCGTAAATTTATCTCTTCATGGTCTAAGTTTGTTACATCTCTTAGAAAGCAATTCTATCCTTTAGGATATATGTAACAGGTTGTAATTTAAGTATGGGGGATTACGCAGTGCATTATATTAGATATCATTTTGGGATTCAACTGCGTTAAGTAAGTCATTCAAACGTATGACCATTTCCATGAGAGGTAGTCGTAACTGACTAATTTCTCATGATTTTTGAAATTGATTGGCAACATTTAAGGCATGGTAAAGGACAGAGTGTGGAAGAGTTTACACGGGAATTCAGGAAAAAGGCATTAGCACTTAATGTTCCATTAGACACACGAGAAACTTTGTTGAAGTATATTGGAATTTTTCATTCTTATTTGCGACATAATTTGCTTATGTTTAATCCAACTAACTTTTATGAAGTGTGTGTAAAAGCCATTCATATTGAATCAGGTGGCAAAGCTTTTCTGTCAAACTTTTCCAAGAAACCATTCAAGCATTGAGAGAACAAAGATTCTAAAGAAGGCAAAGGGAAAAATAAGTTGAAAGGGAAGAAATTGGAAACAATTAAGAAGGAAGGAGAAAGACCTACTTGTACTCATTGTCAGAGGGTTGGACATGATGACTCCAAATGTTGGAAGCTTCATCTTGAACTTAAACCAAAGAAGTTCCTTAAGGAGAAGGGTGAGCTGAAATTTAATGTTGCAGTGCAACAAGATTTGGGATTTGACTCCGGTGATGAAAAGAATATTACCGCCATGGATCTGACAGGTATTCCTTCTAAAACTAGCTCTAGTTCTACTTGTTTTGCATCTTCTTCAAAAGCTAATAATGTGACTGATGAAAAGAAGAGGGTTGAATTGTTTCACAAAAGTATTATATCCAAATACACTAAGATAGACACATTATTCGATAGTGGATCACAAGAAAATCTAATTTATGAGGAAATAGTAAGGAAATTGGGATTGGAAACTAAAAATCATCCAAAACTATACCCTTTAGGATGGTTGAAAGAAAATACTCAGATGCATGTCACAAGACAATGTCGATTAAGGTTTGCAATTATAACTAATTTTGTTGATGAAGTTGAGCTAGATGTGATTCCTTTGCAAATATTTGGAGTTGTGTCGGATAGTCTGTATCTTTATGATCGAGATGCCATATTTCATAGAAAGGAGAATAAATATAATCTCTTTAAAGATGGAATTGAATACATTGTCAGGGCACACAAAATTAAGACAAACTTGGATTTAATCAATGTTAGTAAAATGAAAAGGCTAATAAATTCAAGTAAAAAATTTATTCTCGTGGTTGTTAAAGAACAACCTAAATATAAGTATGATGCTTTTCAAGGGTGTGATTCTCAATTTAAGGATAAATTGGTTGAAATAGTAGATTCTTATAAGGAACTGTTTAAAAAACTAAAAATTTCACCTCCAAAATGAGAAATACAATATGAGATTCAATTACAATATGATGCCCCTCTCCCAAACATTAGCATGTATCGTATGTCAGTCATAGAGAATGAAGAAATTAAGAAACAAATTCAGGGATTGGTTCATAAAATTCGACCTAGTTCTTCTCCATGTGGATCACCAATCATATTAGTCCCAAAGAAAGACAAAACTTGGAGAATGTATGTTGATTTTAGAGCCTTAAATAAAATCACCATTAAGAACATGTATCCTCTTCCTAGAATTGATGATTTTCTTGATCAGTTAAAAAAAGTTGTTTACTTTACAAAATTGGATTTAAGAAGTGGTTATTATCATATTCGTATTGCAGAGAATGATATATTGAAAACTGCATTTAATATTAAGCAGGGTTTTTTTGAATGGTTAGTTATTCCGTTTGGGTTATGTAATGCTCCAGCAACTTTTATGAGAGTGATGAATGATGTTTTTCGTCTTTTTATTGGTAAGTTTGTCATAGTATATCTAGATGATATCCTTATTTTCAGTTCAAGTTTGGAAGAACACGTAAAGCATATTAAACAAGTTTTTGATGTGTTGCACGGAGAGAAACTGTATCTCAAAATTTCTAAGTGTGAATTTGGGAAAATTTCCTTAGTATATCTCCGCTACATAGTTGGAGGAGGTTAGCTAAAAATAGATCCAACTAAAATTGAAGTAATTGTTAAGTGGTCGAGACCTCAAAATGTGACGAAAGTTAGAAGTTTCTTGGGTGCAGTTCAGTATTGGAGGAATTTTATTTCTCATTTCCCTTTTATTGCATCATCACTTCATGCAAGTCTCCTTTAGTGAGAAGGAAAACAACAAAAAGCATTTGATAGTTTGAAGCAGAAAATTGTTATAGCTCCAATCTTGGCTTTACCAGACCCTCTGTTAGTGTCAGTCTTGTCTACCTACCACCAGTGATCAAATATGTTTTTACCAAGTCTGTCAGGAGTCTCAAGATCAAATTTTATCATGTCACTAGGGTTTTAGAGTAAAATTTGGTCACTGGCTAGTTTGTCTAGGAAAGTCTTCATTCTTTTGGAAAATTCACACATGTTGGTCGCCTACCTCACTCAAAAGAAGGAATCATAATAAAAATGATTTTTTCATTATATCAGTGGTCATCATTAACATTTCATTCAGTCTCATGTCTTCATTAAGTCATTAGGGTTTCAAGGTCCATCATCATCATGTGTAAATCCAACATTAAATGAATCATGACAAGCAACTTTTGGCATAAGTTTGATGAATTTTCATAAGTTCTTCATGGTTTCAATTTCAAAGGTTCCAAAAGAAAATCTCTCACTGTTCAAAAGGTAAAAAGCAACTCAGGTTTCAACTCTCCAAAGTGGCTTTGTTTTAAAGGTGAGAAATCAGTTTTTGAAAAGGCATGTGGGGCCCATTTCCTTTCAAAAGGGAATCATACTTGCCTATAAAATCCCAAAAAGGTCCCAAACTCATTTCATTTACCTTCTATTTCCTTTATTCATTGAGCCCTCCCCTCCATTGGCGAAAAAAAACACGAGTTTCTAGGCAAACTTGGTCAAAAATTGTAGGCGTTCCACTTCCAGAGACTGCACTACGCTTTTGAGGCAGGGGTTGCGCTTCTAGACATTGCGCTGCGCTTCTAGACACTGCGCTATGCTTGTGTTAGAGCAGCTTGAAACGTTTCAAAACTCACCCAAATTCAATTTTGGAGCTTGCAATCTAATTTTTTGCTAATCTAAGCATGTCCGCAAGTAAGTATAACACTTTGCTTACCTTTTTCCTTTAGCAAGAATAATTCAAATGCAAGTTCTCCTCATCTATGGTTTTAGGTGAAATTTTCATGCTACAAGCTAGGACAATTGATGGTTTGTCTAGTTTTGATATTCTAAACATGTAAATCTTCCACCTCACATCTCTGTACATGTTTAAAATACACCTTGATTCACTAAACAACCTAGAAATCATCAAAATTTCCTTACCTTTAACTAAACCCTAGCGCATACCTCGCAGATTGAGCAAATTTCCTAGAAGTTTTGTTTTTTCAATTTCTCATAAGCATTCCTTTCCTTCATTTCACTTCATTTAAGCTTCATGAGTTTCTTGCAGTCCCTATTCATCTCCTAAAAATTTCCCCACCATCATTTCCATTCCTCACTGTTTTTTCCATTTTCCTGATCCTAGGGCTTCTACCAGCATGGAGGGAGATTCTTCACCAGAGAAGAAAAGACACCATAAAGGAGGAAAAATCCTTAGATATGTGCCTACCAAATGCAATGAAATCAAATCATCACCCTTTATCAAGCAATGTTTTGAAGATGTAAATTGTCTAGAGTTTTGCAAAGTGTATGTGAAGTAGGTTTTCATGAGCATTTGATAGATTGGATCACCACTCATATGAAAGGGGAAAGCGCCATCATAGCAGGGGTTGAGTTTACATTTTCAGTGGCTTCCATTTCACTTGCTATAGGAATACTTGATCATGGAGAATACTGGTTCAAGGGTATGAATTTGGATCTTGAACATTATATGTCCTTCTTGAAAACACCCTAAGCGGAGACCCATACACACATCATCCCATTTAGGTACCTGTTGGAGAAGTATGCTCCATTAACGAAGATTGTCATGAAATTTTTCACCTGTGAGGGAAGGTTTTCTAGATTGTATGCCTATCATATCCAGTTTCTGATGCACTTCACAACTCAAAATTCTCTCAACATGTGCAATTATCTGTGTAGAAGCCTTGTCAAAATGTCTGAGAAGGTACAAGTGAAAAACAAAGAACACTACTCTAGTCTTTTTCATCATAGCTTGATAAAGACTATAGTTCTCCATTAGCTTGCAGAGAAGAACATGACATGGGATTCTTTCATAGAAACAACTTTGAAATGGCATGAGACTAATGTTTCAGTTCAGCATCCAAACATACCAACACAGCAGATGGAGGTAGGATCATCAAGCCAATTCGTGGAGGTTCCTAAGGCACCTAGACCTGAGGTGACTAGAAGGTATCAAAGAGGAAAAAGTCTTGTGTTTACTTCTCATCTTGAGAAAGGGGGCAAGCCTTCTACATCAGCAAAATAGGGATCACAGGTATAGGATAAAGACTTGATTGAGCATGAATTTGAGTTGGTGGACTTGGAAACAACAAATGAGAATTCAAACATGCAGCAAATCATCAAAGAGAAAGATTCTCATATCAGAGAACTCATGGACAGCATGGCAAGAGCAAGGTTTGTTATCTCATTCCTTGAACAAGAAAAGAGTCAGCTCAAAGCTAGACAACTCATCATGGAGAAAGAGCAAACTAAATTGTTGCAGCAAGCAGGAAAAGGAAAAGAAGTTTTGGACCCTAGTGAACATGAGGAAACTGAAAAACAAGGTAGGAAAAAGAGGCCAAGGACCAAGGGACTCAAGAAGGCATTGAAGGAGGAGAAAGAACACATTTTGCTAGATGAAGACCTAGACAAAATTGCCTTAGAGATCAATGAGGACAGAGAGTATTGGTTAGATAATGTCAATGACCACTTGGAAAGATTTTTGACAAATCCAACAGAGATAACCAGCTATTAAGGCATATGGCACATCGCTATCAAACCAGGAGCATGATATGTAATATCAAGCTCAAATAGTTGGAAAACAAGCTCAAGGAAACCCTAAAAGACAAAAATGAGAGGGAAAACTTAGATATGCTTGCTGAAGCATACATGAGGGCTTGAAATACATAAATTTTCAACTCATGACCAATTTTGAAGGAATTCTGAGCATTTTTTGTTTTTTGGTTATTTTGGTGCCAAATTCAGAAAATTGGCTAGTCAATCCTTTTCCTCATGCATCCAAATGACAAATGGTTTGCAGTTTTGGAAAGCTCATGGCATCCTCTCAAAACCCATTTCATCAAATTTCTCAGAAAGGGCCAAAATTTTGAGGAAATGGAGAAAAAGGGGTCAAAATCATCATTTTTCCCCTCTTTTTGACAGGCGTTGCGCTTCTGGAGACTCCTTGGCAGAATGAATTTTTGAAGACCTTCCCATGGGTCATTTTAAAAAATTCAAGGTGTTCTGGAAACTAGAATTGAAAATATACTTGAAAATTCTTTCATATCTTCATTTGGACCTCAGGAAGGCATCTTAAAGTGGGATAAAAGTAGGTGCTCCACTTCTGCAAATTTCTGTGTTTTTAATTTAAATTTCACTATGTAAATTTCCTAGTTTTTAGTTTGACTTGGTCAAAGTCAAAACTCTTGATGTAATTGAAGTTAGTTAGAGGTTAGATGATGTAAGCATGAATAGATAGACATGATAGGTTGTTTTTATGGTTTATTAGGCCTCATTAAGGAAGAAAAATCTAAACAAAGTCTATAAGAAGTGTTTGTATTTGACCTTCTCACTCTCACATGTTGATTGAGAGAATCTTGGAAATAGTTCCACCACCTAGGAATTCGACTCCTAAAGGTGAGGAAGTGGTTCAATTGAGTCTATATGTATCATTTCTCATTCAGAGAGAGGGGTTGGGGTTTTGTGGAGAAGGCTTGTATCTTATGTTCTCTTCAGTTAATACAGGAGCAGCTGCATCTATATTTCAGGAACTCTAGTTCAGTGAGTCTATGGTGTTTTGTTTTCTCTTTATATCAGTTTCTAATGGATAAATCATCTCTCTTTACATGCTTTATCTTCTTCCTATGAATTTCCTTGCAGTTATATATACAAGAATCTTGAAATTTAAGCTTTGTTTATGTGGAATTCATACTTGTGTTTCTTTTCTTCTAAAGCTAATGAATTCATGCTTTCACATACTCATTAGGCTCTCTTAAACTCAAAAATATACACTACATTGACAACACTCTAAGTGAACCATAACACACTGATATCTAGCACCTACTTATACTTGTCTCTACATACTTGAAGCCTAGACCTAATTACATGCTCTAAACCCTAGTCCAACAAACTTAAAACCCTAAATTCACAAGAAATCAAAACAAACTTATATATCTAGCCTAAAACCTGTCTCTTTGCATATATACATTAACAAATCCTTTGAGAGATCCCTCTTTGGTTTAGTAGGGCTAGTTACAGATCTGAAATTGGTTCGTGGTTACCTCTTTCGATCTCCTCCTCAGCCTAGGAAATTGTAAGGGATAACACCTTCACAACCATTTGAAATAGAAACTGATGCTAGTGGGTATGCAATCAGTGTAGTGTTATTGCAAAATAGAAAGCCTGTTTGTTTTCATTTAGAAAAATTTTCTAAAGCAATTACTAATTATCCAACTTATGATAAGGAATTATTTGCATTAGAGGAAAGTGTTAAAAAATGGAAACATTATTTAATGGGCAAAGAAACAGTGATTCATATAGATCATCAACCACTTCAATATTTTCAATCTCAAACTAAGTTGCAACAATCTTGACATTATAGATGGATGGGGTTTTTGAAGCAATTCCATTTAGTAATCAAATATAAGAAAGTTACCACCAATAAAGTAGATGATATGTTATCAATACCTTCTTTGAATGCTTCAATTATTCTGAAAAATAGTTCTATAGTGTGTGAAAGTTATATAGAACAATATGTTGCAGATACTGATTTTAAGGATGTTTATGAATCACTAACTCATGGTGCTCAGGTAGAAGAAGTGAATTATCACATTCATGACAAGTTATTGTACCATCTTGGCAAGTTGTGCATACCACAGGGATAAAGAGTGCATGTGATTAGAGAAGCACATTATTCTCGTGTTTCATGGCATTTTTGTGTAGGTTCTTCTTCTGGGATATCTCCTTTTCAAACATGTTTTGGGTACCTGCCAAAATGACCAACGGAATTTATGTTTGGTGAAGAAGCTAAGGAGCATGGAAATGGGGATGTCGACAAAGCAATCAATTTCATTCAAAGAATCCAAAGGATTCATGAAGCAGTGCAAAATCAATTGGAGAAAAGTCAGGCCAAGTACAAAATGCGCCATGACAAGCATCAGGTGGATCATCACTTCCAAGTTGGAGATCGAGTATGGTTGTACATCATCAAAGAGAGGATGAAAGGTGAAGGTAAAAAGTTGAAACCTATAAGGTATGGTCCTTTTATAATTGTTGAAAATATTGGGCACAATGCATTTCGGTTGAATTTTCCTCCATACATGCATATATATTCAGTTGTAAATGTTGAAAAATTGAAGTTGCATGAACCTCCAATGATCGTGGTTCTAGAGGAAAATGCTCAAATTCATAGATGATTTTTCACCTGAATGTATGACTGAGTTACAGGAAGATAACCATCTTGAATAGGAAGGTCTGCACTTCCAGGCGAGAATATGTTGAGTATCTTCAAGTGGGACTCAAAGGAATGAATCCAAGAAAAGCAAGGTGGATGGAGATCAGAAGGGTGAGGAAGTTGTACCCTCACCTCATGTGTACTTCAAACCAAACTTTTAGTGGTCCAAAAGCTTCCAGTGGAGAGGAATGATCTAGGGGGATCCTCAAAATGTTCAAATTTCAAAAGTCTTAGATGCTCATGAAACCATTTCCAAGTCGAAGAGATTTTCACACTGATTCTGGTGGCATATTTGGTTTCCAAAATGGCCTCTATATGAGGGAGAAAATGCGTTATGAAGTTTTTCTCAAACATGCAAAAAAGGGGCCAGAGCAGGCCAAGCGGTAGTCTCTTAGCAAGACACATGGCAGTCAACACACAGGTCAAAGTCAACTCAGCAAAAAGGTCGAATTAAAAGGGTTGGGGATTAACCCATGAACTCCAATACATTAATAAAAAATGTTACAAATACATCACAACATTGCTTTGTTAATACTACGACACAAATCGGGAGTGCACGCGCGTTTTGAACTGGAGCTCCCACGCCCCTACATCCTTGGCTCCTACGGCCCTCCATAGGCCTCCTGCCTGGCAGCCCCTGCTGCTAGGCTCTCAGTCTTCCTTCCCGGCATCCCCGCAATCGGGCTCTGCCTCCCTCCTCCGGCCAGTGCTGCTGCTGGCTCTTTTTCGACTCTCTAGCTCCCATGGCTCAGACTGATCCCTCCCAAATGCACGAAAATGAAGAACAAGCTATGATATTTGCCTCTCTAATCTCTGAAAATGCTACCAATTGAAACAAACCCACAGCTCCAAAGTTCGTTAAAACACTGGCTGATATTCCAGAAATCTCTCTTCCTCCTAGTCTTCCAACGAAAGCAGCGATCTCTCTAGCAGAGAGAGGTTTGGTTGGTCAATTTACTGGTCTATGGCCTTCTCCCAGAGCTGTTCAGAAATGGGTGGAGCGCAACTGGAATGTGAATATCCAAGGAAAAATCGCAAGAAGATTCTGTGGAAGAGGTTACTACACATTCCTCTTTGAAACCAAAGAAGACCAGAATCTTATCTTTAGAAATGGTCCCTACTTCATGGACTCGAGAGGTCTCTACCTGAATAGATGGTCATCTGACTTTGACCCATAAATGGATATACCTAATGCAGTCCCGGTTTGGGTTCGTTTGCCTCACCTCCCTCTTCATTGTTGGGGAGATGAATCGGTTAAAGCCATAGGGAATGCTGTCAGAAAATACATCGACAGATGCAAACCAAAGGACAACATGCACGCATGTGCAAGGATCTGTGTTGAAGTCGACTTAGGAAAGGGCCTCTTGGAAGCAATCAAGATCAAAGTGGACCAATGGACCCATATCCAATAGCTGGACTACGAACAAATCCCGTTCAAATGTAAGGTATGCCATGAATATGGTCATTTTGCTAATAGGTGTAGTAAACTAAAAGAAACTGAAATGATTGAAAATGCTAAAGCCAGTGAAGACACATGGGAACAAGTAAAAAAAAAAAAACAAACCCCAAGCAAACAGGCCCAAAAGCAAAGCATCCCCCAGAAATCCAAGCTGCAACCTAATCCCCCCCCCCCCCATCTTGACCCATCCAATACCCTCTACATCAAACCCCTTCGAATCCCTGGAGGAAGGAAGATCCTTCATCCCCCCACTCTCCTTCTCATGAAAATGCTATAGCAGTTATTCACTCCCCTTCTCAGATCCTTCCTTCACCCCCCCCCAATCATAGACCGTATACTAACAAGAAACAAAGTCAAATAAGCAAGAAACAACTCAGAGCCACCAAAAAAAGCAGGCAAGAAATCGAATAAAGAAAAAAGAGATGAAACAACAACTAAAGAAATGGCCACAAGTACCCAACAACTGATGCACTCTTTCTTGGCCAAGCAAAGAGGAAGCGGGGAAAAGATAAAGGAGAAGAGTGGGGCTCACCAAAAATCAAATAAGTAATGATTTTGGTCTCTTGGAATAGCAGGGGCTTGCGCTCCTCTCTAAAATCCAATGCATCCAAGGATATCATCAGTCAAGAATAGCCAGATATCTTTATGATCCAAGAGACCAAAATGTCCAACCAAGACTTCCAAAAATTCATAAAAAGACACAAAAGCTTTGAAGGAACAACAACAGACTCATTGGGTGCCTCAGGAGGAATAAGCACATTGTGGAACAAGAGGAAATGGGACCTCATCAGTCAAAAATCAAACTACTGATGGGTCAGAACTGATCTCAAAAACAAAATCACAAATGAAGAATTCACTGTGTTAAACATTTATGCTCCAAATCATTACAGGGACAAAGCACACTGTTGGGATTCTGTCAAATTAGAGTTGCATGAATGTCAAAGAAGTAAGACAATTCTCGGAGGTGATTTGAACCTAATAAGAAACATTGAAGAAAAGATGGGAGGAAAATATTTCATTGATCCATCAAGAGCTGCATTGGAAGAAATAATAGAAGCCCATAAACTCATTGATATTCCACCATGTAATGGAAAATTTACATGGAGTAATAAAAGAGCGGGAACTCATAATATCAAAGAAAGACTTGACAGGATTTTAATCCATGAAAGTATAGCAGCAGGATTCTCTTCCATAAAAAGCAAGATCATCCATGCCATAGCTTCAGATCACAAACCAGTGGTTTTGATTCTAGATAGAATAGGAAATCTTGGTCCAATCCCATTCAAATATAATAAAAATTGGGACAGCAAGGAGGATTTCCGCAAGATCATCAAAGATAGTTGGGAGATGGAAGTCATTGGATCCCCCCACTATGTTTGGGAATCCAAATTAAAATTCTTAAGAATAGCAATAAAAAACTGAGCAAAAGAGAATGCAATAATAGAGAAAAATAAAAAAAATCAAGCTGCATAGAAAGTTGGAAAAATGGAATCAGGAAAAGGAAAGCCAACAAACATAAGAGGAAGAGCAAACCTAGGAAAAAGAAATCTTCATGGAATTATACAGGCAGAACAGAACCGAGGAGGAGGAGCTGAGACAAAAATCGAGGTGCCTCTGGCTCAAAGCAAGAGACAAAAATACATCTTTCTTCCATAACAATCTCAAGCTCATAAGAGTTGGAAATCAAATAGACAAAATCACTGCTGAGGGGCAAGAAGTAAGAGAGCAAGAGGAAATCAAAGAAGCGGCCCACAACCATTTCAAATCTCTCTTAACTGCTGATATTCAGCCTTTGGATAGCGTGGATTTTCTCCTTCCAGTGGAATGTAAAATCTGTGGGCAGCAAAACAACGAGTTGGAACAGGAAGTCTTTGAGGAATAAATTAGAGAAGTCGTGTGGAGTATGCAACCGGACAAGGCTCCTGGGCCTGATGGCTTCACAATTGCTTTTTACAGGACTCATTGGGACATAATAAAGAAATATCTTATCAGGATGGTTAAAAATGTTTTCAAAAAAACCAAGATGGGAGAAAATACAAAAGCTTCCCATTTGGCACTCATCCCCAAGGAACCAAACCCACTCTCCTTTGATCGCTTCAGACCCATCTCTCTGTAATGTATCCTATAAAATTGTCACAAAAATCTTGGCAAATAGGTTGAAAAAGCTCTTGCCCACTCTCATCTCAGAGAATCAAGGAGGATTTGTCCCTAAAAGACAGATAACGGATAATTTTATTTTGGTCCAAGAAGCAATACACAACAGTGTACACAGAAAAGAAAGAGGCATGGTCATAAAACTTGACATGGCAAATGCCTTCGACATGTTCAACCATCAATTCCTAGTAGTTGTACTTCAGAAGTTTGGAATCTCTAACAAATTTATGAACATCATTATGGAATGCATTTCTGTAAGGACTCTAGACACCACATATCTCCACAATGGTATGATATTGTCCACTTTGGGCCTAAGCCCTCATGGATTTGCTTTTGGACTTACCCCCAAAAGGCCTCATACCAATGGCGATATTTGTCCATCCTTATATACCCATGATCCTCCCCACTTCTAGTCAATGTGGGACTTTGGTCGTATACCCAACAATCCTCCCCTCGAACAAAGGACCATCGAGCTTCCCCTCAAACGATTATCCATCTGTCCACTCTCCACCAACCAGGATTCTCTGCTCCATTGCGTTGGAAGCACATGCCTTACATGGAGCACCACCTGCCTCGAGAGCTTGCTCTATCCCAGGTCAACTCCTCTTCACCGTGTTGGGACCAGGACACGTCCATGAAGAATCAGAGCACACCGCCTGTCTAACCGAGCTCATCCACGGATCCCATTGTGATATTACCGAGGCCCACCACCTTCGTTCGGCATTCTGAGGATTCATCCACTTGGCTAACTTCGAACCTGGCTCTGATACCACTTGTAAGGACTCTGGACACCACATATCTCCATAATGGTATGATATTGTCCACTTTGGGCCTAAGCCCTCATGGATTTGCTTTTGGACTTACCCCCAAAAGGCCTCATACCAATGGAGATATTTGTTCATCCTTATATACCCATGATCCTCCCCACTTCTAGTGAATGTAGGACTTTGGTCGTATACCCAACAATTTCAAATCCTTGGACAACACCCCTGATCAATGGAAGGCCTAGCTAATACTTTCGAAGCTCCAGAGGACTGAGACGAGGTTTCCCTCTCTCACCTTTCCTTTTCATCATCATGGCGGAAACTTTAAGCATACATCTTGAAAACCAAAGGAAACAAAGGGAGATAACAGGCATAAGTATAGCGAGAGGAATAAAAGAAATCAATCATTCGCTCTTTGTCGATGAAACTCTCCTAATTGGAGGAGCCTCAAGCTTAATAGATAGGAGATTCAAGAGAATTCTGGACACTTTCTTGGCTATCTCAGGGGGACTGCTTAACAATAAAAAGTGCAGAATATATACTTGGAATGTCTCGCTTCAAGTAATGCAAAGAATCTCTTTAATCATGGATATCCTGGTCCAAAGGAACTGGAGTCATTTTTCCTATCTTGGTCTTCCTTTGGCAAAGGAAGTGGTCAAGTCTGAGACTTGGAACAAGTAGATAGAAAAAATGAGAGGGAATCTTCAAATCCGGGGGCTGATATGGTTAAATCTAGTGGGCAGGACCATCCTCATTAAAGCTCTCCTTTCAGCCCTTCCTATTTATCAGTATGCTGTCACTTTGGCTCCAGCTAGCATCCATAAACAAATGGAGCTAATTATGAGAGGCTTTCTCTGGCAAGGAGGGAAACAAGACACAAAAAATTCAGTCTGGCCCGCTAGGAACAGGTGATCCTTCCCTTCGAAAAAGGGGGCATATCTATCAAAATTCCAAGTTTATCAAATAAAGCGATGGGATTTAAAATTGTGTGGAGAATGCTAATGGAAAAAGGAAACTGGTGGGTCGAGGCCCTTCTAAAAAAATACCTTAATGAGCAGCACTCTAAGATTCTCACTGATCTGATCGCGGAAAGACCATGCACTCCAGCATGGAGACTCATCAAAAAGGTCATTCCCCAAATCAAAAATCATATTTCAAAGACCCTCGGAAATGGAAAAGATATAAATCTCTGGACAGATAGAATAATGGGTTCAGAGCCACGAAGATATTATCAGCAGTACAGACCCCTGAAAATTTGGATGGAGGCAAAAAGCCTTATTTCCTTACATGACATCTCGGTATGGGATCAAAATTGCTAGTCTGCCTAGAAGGACCTTCCTCTCCCAAATCATCTAAAAAATTAGTGGGCAGATCTGAAGAGAACGCTGATGGGAGCTGCCCCAACAAATAAAACCTCTCAAGATAGCTTTGTTTGGGATCTAAGCAGAGGGAAGTTTATAGTGAAAGATGGGTATCAGCTCCTACAATCTAGCAACAACCTAGAAAACTGGAACCTTCAGTCAACAGTTTGGAAGAATGAATGCCTCCCAAAAATAAAAAAATTTCGCGTAGACCCTCTTAAAAGGGAAAATTGTCTCCACTAGAAATCTTAAGAAAAAAGGGATTCAAGGTCCCTCAATGTGCTGCCTTTGCTGCAAGGAGGAGGAGAGCAGTCAACATTTATTCCTCGAATGCTCCTTTGCCCAACACTGCTGGCGTCAAATTATTAGTCCTTTGAGGTTACCTAGGGAAAACTTTGATCAGCTCACAACTCTAAACAAAAACTAGGAAAAAGTCTACCCCCATGCAAAAAAAGGTAAATCCATAATCACTCGACTTTGGAAATGCGTTCCATCTGCTCTTTGCTAGCAAATTTTGCTCTCCAGGAACAGTTGTATCTTCAAAAACCAAAATCCAAACCCAACATTCACTCTGGCCAAAACTCTGGGACTAGTTGCGGAAATGATTAGCGCCAAATCAATGAATAAAATCGATCACACCAACTAGCAGAAAGATGAGGAGGAATGGTTCAACAAATTCCCGTTGGTTTACTTAATGAATAAACAAGTTGCAACAAAGACAAGAAAAAGGAAAAAAAATGGAAACTCAGGGGAACCCAAAATGAAATAGAACAGTGGATTCAAGACCAAAAGTCTTTTACTCTTTAGTTTAATGGTGCTTCCAAAAACAACCCCGGACAAGCAGGAGCAGGGGGAATAATTTCTGATCAAGATGGGAAAGCCATCACTACTTACGATTTTTAATGGGGACTGGGTAATATGACTAACAACAAGGCTGAGGCCTATAGTCTTCTTCTAGGTACTTGTATCCTAAAAAATCTTCAAGCTAAAAATCCAGTCATAATAGGCGACTCAGCAATAATGATCGCAGCTATGGACTCAGGGGGTGATTTCAAAAACCAGGCCCTCAATAGAATCAAGCAAAGGATCGTGGAAACCACAAAAAAGTTGGGGATCATCCAATTTAAACATGTCATGAGAAATTATAACACTAAGGCCGACTCTCTAGCCAATAATGCAGTAACCCAGGTTCAAGAGAACAATAATATATATGAAAAACCAATTCCATAAGTCATCCCTTCTCGCAGTCGGGCATGTGATTCAAGGTTCCATCAGTCATCTCAACAAAAAGACTGCCTCTCTCCTCAAACAAAGTAGCAGGATGTCCGAATTCCTCAGCACTGACATTATCCTATCCTATATCCTCAGAACAGTCAGGAAAATCTTCAGGCATAAGGGAAATCTGCATTGGATAACAGAGCTGGAAGAGTCTCGTGGGAAGAACACTCAAATTTTAGGCAACAGTCATTTCATAATCCACAGAGACTGCTCAAGAAAAATTTGACTAGACGTTTGGGACAGGTGCAATTCAGAGCAGTTTGATCCGCCTTTTGAGGCTCTGCTGAAAGAGCGGGCTTATAAGCAGCCCGGGGTATGTTGGTCCAGCCAGAATCTCACCATCTACGTGGTGGAAGCGCTTTGTTTGATTGGCAAAGGCTCGAGTTCGTGTCGCTCTTGTTCCAGGCCGCCTTCTGTGCGCTTCAGCTGTTGTTGCTCCTCTTTGACAACTCTGCAAGGTATTGCCTCCGCTTGCTGGGACTGTATTTTCTTATTTTCCACTAATGCTTGGTCTGTCGCTGTGAATCAGCCTCATCCGACTCTGCTGGCTTCCGTTTCGCTGCAAATTGTCTCATCTCCTTTCTGTTTTCATCCCCTCGCTCTCTCCTCTGTACCTTTTCCTCCTCTCCGAAGTCACTTCCTCCCCTTTTCTGTGATCATTTGCTTCCCGCTCATCCACATATCTGGAGCTCTGCTTCTTACCTTCTCCCTCCTGAACTGCTCCTTCGTCATCAATACTCTGGCCCACCTGCCTTCATCTCCCAAAATATCTATTAATCTTCATTCTCTCTTCTAGAGTAAGCTAATCAAGCTCCACATCAAGATCAAAAAGCATATTCAAGACACTTCAACAATGTCAGAAAACCCATTGGACCGTGTTGTTTCCAACAACAGTTGCACCCTCTGCAAGCCACACTGCTTCATGATAGCCCATTTCATAAAGCATTTTAATGAACTCAAAGAAGAAGTCCAGTCAGAGAACAAATCAAAGAAGAAAAAACTTGAAAAACAGAAGGCGGAAATCGAAAGCCTCAAAGAGAAATGCATTCACTTGGAAGAAGCAATCAGTCACATAAGATCGTTGAATCAAAGCATGCAATGGGAAGCATCCACCAAGAACAATGATAAAAAATAACAGCCGCCTGATGACTCGGTCAACCAGTTTTGGTGATAATTTCACATGCATTGTAAATACTGTTTGCTCCTAGGTCAATTCTTACGGTAATATAGTCGTTATGTCTTCCAAACTTTAAAAAACAAGAACAATGAATTATATCAAGGGATTGCGTGCCCATTTTGTACCAATTCCACTAAGTTACCTCAAGCATTTGTAATGGGACTTGTCCCTCTTCTGAATTTTTTATAATATATTAGTATTCGACCGTGTTAAAAAAAAATACTACGGCACATATCTTTATTTAAATTTTAATTAAATGGAAAATGGAGGTAGGGTTGGCAGAGCCTGCCATATCTGGCAGCCCCGCCAAACCCAAAGTTATGTTGACAACAGACTATCAAATTCGGTGTGGAGAAACTGTCATATTCAACCTAAACTCTAAAGTTAACATTTGTTGCAACCTGTCAGACTATGGTTAAACACATGCTATGTTTATACACCACAGTTGGCACGGAGTTGGTATCTGAATTATATCAGAAACATATGTTATAACCACGTACCGTTGGGGATTCGTATATATATATATATATATATATATATA
>APFE031376130.1:149802-160224 GCA_000404065.3 Pinus taeda
ACAGTGCATAGGCCTATCTTTTGATAGTAGCCATTGATGCATGTGTGCATAGTCCAAAATGGTGAAATTTGATGTAATGACATTTTATGAGCATTTTGAATACAACGGATGCCCATTGGAAGTAGGCCCAAAGATGTAGTACAGGAGGGACAAACTTCGTCATCAAATATTTTGTGTTTGCTTCTTATTTCTGTTGTTCATGCTTATTTTTCAGATTTCAAATTCCATGTTTAAATCACTTTAAAAATCAATTTATCTCATCCTTTCACATACAAGCAACCTTAGTTAATATTTGGTGAAATTGTGCAAATAGTCAATTATGTTGTTTTCAGATCATCTAGTGTACTGAAGGCTCATTTTAGGTTGGAGCCCACTATTACTAGGAGTTGGTGCTTACTAAGGATTTGTGTCCTCATCTTCTTGACAAATTAGAGCCTGCAATTTTTGGAAGTTGGTGCTTACAGAGGATTGGTGTCCTCGTAAGAGATTGTAATAAATTAAAGATTGTTTTCAAGTATTTATTCTTTAAATTTTTGTTTACACTTTAATATCTATCTTCATACATTGTGGATGATTGATTATGTGACGTGAACTTAGTTTCAAGATTAACTAAGTGAAAATTTGTCAAAAGTAATGAAATATTGATTAACCCTCCTTAGTATTTCCAATAATTGGTATCAGAGCAAGATTCTTCAAGAATAATATAAAAATTAAAAGAATTTCTTATAGGGGGGCATGGCTAGATGAGAAGAATTAATTAAATGATGGAACAAATTTTGTCTTTAGAAGATAAGAATGAGAACATGCTTGATGTCTCTCGGTGCTTAAGTTTGACAGTCTGTTACAGATGGATATAAGGTCCCATCCTCTCCTCCAACTAATCAATATGGGAGAAAGGATCATGTATCCAATGCAATAGCTATGAAATCCATTTAAAGTGGCTTGTAAAATTCATAATTTGTTAAAGTTATGCAATGTGAATTAGCTAAAGAGATGTGGGACAAGCTTGTAAGAAACTATGAAAGAGATGACTAAAGCAAAGAGGGTAAAGCTTTAGACTTTCTAGAGACAGTTTGAAAGCCTAAAAATGAATGATGAAGAAGATGTTGTTGTTTGTTTTCTTTAAGTAGATGAAGTGGCCCAATTCTATCAAAGGGTTTGGTAAAGAACTTAAAGAAACAACGGTTGTTCAAAATATTTTGAGGTCTCGTCCTCAGCAATTTTATGCCAAGGTATTTTCCATAGAAGAATTAAGATATTTGGAGAATCTAAAAATGGATGAACTTCAAATAATTTCAACTGCATACAAAATGAGGACAAGAAACTCATCACACAAGGAAGCAACATTTAAAGCATCTAAGAATTCAAGAAAATGCAAGTTTGGTGACTATTCTAGTGACAAATATGATACAAAAATGGCTCAACCAATAAAAAAACTAAAGATAAAATCCAAACTCAAAGGTAAGTTACCTCTCATCTATTTTAACTATGGTAAGGTAGGACATTTTGTTGCTAAGTTTCCTTACAGGGAAGATAATGATGATGAAGAAGAACCCAAAAAAATGGCCTCCAAAGGAAAATCTTTTAAAATAAAAAATCTTTATTCCAAAGAGGATAATTTTTTTTTTTAAAGAATAAGAATACAATTATGATAATGATAGAAGATAAATCCTATTTTAAGCCACAAATGAGGAATCCAACATAGAAAACCTATGTAGAAAAAAGAAAAAGTAGAAGGAGAAAGTGTTGAAGGCACAATGTATCTTGAAGCAAGACTTATAAAGTACATTAGAAGAAATCGATAATCTCATGAAGAAGACAAAAAGATTATCCAAGGAAATCATATTCATCAAGACTGAAAGAGAGTAAGCAAAAATAGTGGAAGAAGTGTCGAAAAAATAGCTAAAAGATAAGGAAGAAAACTGTAAAAAAATTGAAGCAAAAATTGTCTCATTAAGTAAAGAGCTAGATAAGCTAAAAAAAACATGAAAATCTCTCAAACCATGGGTGCTATTCTTAGCATTCAAATATCACCATATGAGAAGACCATTATTGGTTATATTGGTAAGACCTCATACAAAGAAGATTTAAACACCAATTCACCAAGGAAGGAAGTTAAATAAAAATCTAAAAGTTTCAATCTCAGCAAGAGCAACGATAAGAGACTAGAAGAGTTTGGAAACATCGCTACACCCAAAAGCTATGTTGCTTCTCTCAAGGGGTCCTTTCAAATTGCATGAATAAATATGATAAGAGAAAAGTACCAACAAATATTTGGATTTCCTCCAAAGTATATCAAATTTAGAAGAACTATTCCATCAAGGAAACCATACTTGGCCAGGTATCAAAATAATTTTTTGGGCCATTATTTTTCACGCAAATATTTTGGTAATCAAGTAAGAGATTGTAAAGCTTATTTGAAAAATGACTATAAAATAGGTTCTCAACAAAACTCTACAAAATCATCTCATAAACATCAAAACTAGAGATACTAATCATAGCATAAACATAATTCATTTGCGCCATTATCCAAGTATAGTATTGTTGGGTGTGTGTTATATTCTTTCCATGATTAGCTGCATGTGTGAAGCAGTAGCTCCCCCTTCGTTGTATCAGGTGCAATAGGGGGATGGTAGTCCCCCTTGTCGAGGGGTTTGTGGGGGGCGACAGCTCCCCTCTATGGCGCATGGGGTAGCGCCCCATGATTTTATTTTTTGGACCCTATATTAGGTGGGCAAACCTACCTATGGTTTTGTGCATGGGTTTTTCACATGGTTTTGGGAATGATGGTTTTCTACGCATGGTATCTTGTAGATCTGACCAAGGGAACTACGATTATGTTCTAATCTAGGGTTAATGGATTGGGTTTTACGAATACTTCGGCATGTATATATATGTGTTGTAACATTGAAAGGAATATAATAAAAAATCAATATGGTAGTCCCGGTTTTGGGATCGATGGGAAAATCTCTATGTATATGTTTTGTGTTTTCTCGACATTGTATATTTTTTGTTTCTTAATAATTCGTTTGTAGGTAATTTTTGTACATGGTTAAAACCTACATTCGGTATCAGAGTTGTTTCGGCTTGAAGGGGATGGTTTTGTTGCAAAGGGGTTTTGCTCAGGCCTGTGGTAGACCCTATTCAGTGGGATATTTGCGGGATCGATTCTTGTAGTGAAAGAAGAAGTGGAGCGGTGGATAGATAGAGATTGAGAAATTTAATGGTCAGAGTTTTGAGTTGTGGAAACTCAAGATGGAGGATCTACTATTGGATAAAGATCAGTGGATCGCAGTAGTTCTGGGTACTAAACCAATGACAATGTCAGTTGAAGACTAGGTGAAGTTAGATCAGAAAGAAAAGAGCACAATACAGGTGTGTATCTCAGATTCAATATTGTTGAATGTATTAGGGGAAGCTACGATGAAGGCTTTGTGGGACAAGTTAGGGACTTTGTACCAATCTAAGTCTCGCGTGAACAAACTTTTCCTATAGAAAAAGTTGTAAAACTTAAGGATTAAGAATGGAGACTCAGTGACAGAGCATCTAAACACCTTTAATACTATGGTAAGCCAATTTTTATCTGTTGATATTAAAATTTTAGATGAAGATAAGTGCATCATTTTATTGTGTTCTCTACCAGATTTGTGGGATAGTCTGGTTGTTGCAATAAGTAGCAATACAACTACCTTGAAGTTTGATGAAATAGTCACATCCTTGTTGTCGGAGAATATCAGATGGAAAAATATGGAGGGCCAGAATGGAGATGCCTCGTCTGTATGAGGATGGTCCCAGAAATAAAACAAAAATAAATCCTCAAGTGGGAGATATAAATCTAGAGGGAGATCTAAATCTCCAGGAAAACATGTAAAGGTGTGCTGGAAAAATGGAAAGGAAGGGCACTTCAAAAAGGGTTATAGATCTAAAGCTCCTGAGAAAGGAAAGGGATCAGATGATGCTCCTTCTCTAGATGCAAATACCACCTTAGATGAATTTGGAGATGTGTAATTGGATTCTTCTTCAAGTACACATGTAGATCATGAGGCATGGCTGATTGACTCAGATGCATCCTTTTACTTCACTGCCCATAGTGAGTGGTTCTGTGAGTATAAGAAATATGGTTGCAGTGATGTCTTCTTAGGAGATGAAAGGAAGGCTAGAATCATCAGAGGTGGAAAATTCAAGTTGAAGTTGCAAGGTGGAAGGATTAGAACACTTTCGAGTGTTCTGCATATTCGTGCATTGGCCAAAAATCTAATTATGTAAGCAAGATGGATGTTGCAGGTGTAAAAACAATGTTAGATAAAGATGCCTACAAGATGGTTCGCGGAGCACTGGTATTGATGTGGGAGTTTCAGATTGGAACTCTATACAAGCTTTTGGGTAGTATTGTTATTGATGAGTGCAACAATTTTGTGGTTCCTGAAAGTGGAGTAGAAGATCTAGTGGTCTCTAGAGAAAATACCATGCTATGGCATCAAAGGCTTGGACATAATGGAGAGAAGGGCCTTCAAATACTATATGGTAATGGTATGGTAGAATTTGTGTCTAATTTCTCTCTGTATTTCGATTTATGTGAACACTGTGTATATGGGAAGCAGAATCATGTTAGTTTCCCCTCTGGTGCTAAGAGGGTGAAAGGGATATTAGAGCTCGTGCACAATGATGTGTTTGGACATGTGTCGATTCCATCACTGGGTAAGTTTGTGCACTATGTATCCTTTATAAATGACTTCTCAAGAAATACATGGATATATTTCCTTGGGAAGAAATTTGAAGTCTTTGACAGGTTTAAAGAATTTAAGGCTTTGGTGGAGAACTAGGCAAAGAAGAAGATAAAGGTGTTGAGAACAGATAATGGTGGAGAGTTTTGCAAGAAATGATTTGAAGAGTTCTGTAAGAAGTATGGTATAGCATGGAAGAAGACTAATCCATACACAACTTAGAAAAATACACTTGCAGAAAGAATGAACGGGACATTGATGGAAAATGCAAGAAGCATGCTCAGTGGTGTTGGGTTAGGACAAGAATTTTGGGCAGAGGTGGTGGAGACTGAATGTTACCTGGTCAATAGATCACCTTCATCAGCGTTGGAGGATAAGTCTCCACATGAGGCATGGACTGGTAAGGAACCCTCTCTTTCACATCTGAGGGTATTTAGTTGTGATTCATATGTACATGTTCCAAAGGAGAAAAGAACCAAGTTGGATAGTAAATCTGAAAGGTGCAAAATTTATTGGTTATAAGGAAAGTTTGAAAGGTTATAAGCTTTGGAACCCAGAAACAAGGAAGTTTGTGTACAATCTAGATGTGGTGTTTATAGAGGTGAAATATGTTATAAAACATGAAGTCGTACCAAAGGAACCTGTTGTGGCTAGCAACAACCCCACTTTTTCATTTAAATATTTGTCCAAAATACTAAATGAAGGGGGACCCTTAGTTTAATTTTGAGAAAAATCAAGTTTTCCTTTCTTCAAAATAAGGTTACCATCGTAAGCTTAGAGAGGTCTTTCGAATATTTTTTAGCCTAAGTTTACGATATGGTAAAGGTCTTTAAAAATTGCATTACAAAAAAGGATAGGAAATGCCTTCATTCCCTTATAATATTGGTATGCGCAAGACCCCCCTGTGTTAAGCCTAACGTCGCATCGCAGTAAAGTAATGCTCGTAAGGAAAAACCTCAAGATCTGCCGATCTGCGATAACACCGATCGCAAGATCGCATATCGCATAAATAAATTGGCAATACTTGACAAACATCAAACTTCTGCGACCTGCGATGTTGCGATCGCCGCGATGGCGCAATCTGCGATCTTGCGATTTGCGATTAGCGCGACTTGCGATGGCACGATCTTCAATGTAACGTAAGCAAATCATGAATCATTTAATCACGAATCCTTCGGGAGCGCCATTCAAAGAAAAGCCACTTACCATAATCTGACCCCAGATCATGCGCTTTTAATGATAGTAAATGTATTAGTTGTCAGTTATTAAATGAGATAAAGACACGTGCTCTTGTAAAGAATTATTTCACGTAAAGTGGCATATTTGATATATTTGTTGCATTTAAAACTCTCCCATCACCTTTCTCAATCAATCATTTCCACTTCGCTCGTAATCTGCAGGAACGAAGAGTTAAGAAGATTCAAAGCTGAACGCAGGAGCAAATGGGAAAGAAACATAAAGCCCAAGGCTCCGAGACGAAGGAAAAGACGAAGGAGATGGCGCCTTTGTATACAAACACTGCATGCAACAGGGACGCAAGAATTTCGACATGGGAAGGCATGTATAGGCTGCTGGAGGAAGAAAACCCTAAAGTAATGAAGGTTGATAGCGCCGCGGGCTCACAAAACTCTTCCGAGGCATCCTTAGAAGAGCTGGCATGTTCATTTCTTCACCGAATAGCAACTAGACCCAAAATTTTACCGTATATAGATATGATCAGGTGGATACTTGACAATGCAGAGTTACAAGGCAGACAATTCAAGGTTCAGGGACATGGGCTCATAGGATCATTCGCCGCGCAAGACTTAAAGCTTATGTATCATCTTCCTGAGCCTCAGACGACCTACAATGCACAATTTGTCAAGAAATTTGCAGCAGAGAACCCAAACCTGGCAGAGACCACTAAAGAATGGACCAAAAGAGAGGAGCCGCTAAAAAGGGACAAAAACGGTATGTACAACACTGGTTCCCTCACCTCTCCGTATTGTTTTGTTGCGTCCATGCTTTGCAGGCTATTTGGGATGCCAGACATAATGGCTACACAGGCAAACATTCTTATCGACTGTGTAAATGAGAATTTACACAGAGCCAACTTAATCGCAGAAACCACCCCGGGGTACCTACCAAATAAGTCATGACTGGAGGCAGAATGGAAGCAGAAGGCGCAGGAAAAGGGAAAAGCGATCCAGGCATTGAACATGTTGAATTGGGAGTGTTACTGGGCATACTTAGTCAAGCCACACAGTCAATGGATGACTATGAAATGCATCATAAACTCAGCCGAGAAAGTAGTGCCAGCTCTCATAGATTCTGTTTTCACAGCCCAACTCAACGCAGAAGTCGGCCAACCGACTCTTCTTAAGTCCATGATGAACACTTGCAGTTTTAAGGACCAAATTCAGAAGTAGCTTTTTTAGAAGTTTGTTGTTTCTTTTTATTTAGATTAGAAAAAGGACGGTCATTTGAGAACCGTATCCTAAAATTTTGTAAAAACACTATTATTAGAATTAGGAAGTAGTATTTTAACCCTTCTCATGCATTTAGAGAAGGGTCCGGAGATTGGTCAAAAACTCGTCCTCAGAACATGCACTTTTGCGCCCTCGGAGGTGGTTTTGATGAATGGATGGATCAAGGTTTATTAATGTTTGCATTTGATATCTGCTACTGATGTTGCACTTCTGTACTTTTAGTAGATGTTAGAGCAAAGAGAGATAAATCATTGTTGCTTGAAGCTTATGAGTGGAACCAGTCATAAATGGTACTTTTATCTCTTGACCATTTCTGCTTATATTCTTTAAGTGATTTATAGTTTTTAGTTGTTTATATGTTATTACATGAATGTATGGGTTATCATTTGGCACTTTTGTACGGTGGAGTCATATTGTTTATGTCTGACATATGAATAACTTATTATGCGATACGCTGTTCACAACTGTTTTGCCTAACTTCTTATGCAAAGTGGTTTATCTTGAATGATTTCTATTCTTATGATAGCTGAATGATCTTTATTACCAGTTATTGTTTGAAATCTCTTTAGATCGCATAATAGAAGATATACATCGCGGGTTAGCATAGATTTGATGTGTTGTTTCTCTCTAGATTACGATAGCATAGAGTTAGTTTAAAGGATCTGAATTAGATTAGCTTTAAAGTACTCTTAGATAATCATTATTCAACTCTACACACACACACACACCCCAGATCGGGAAACTGGTCCCGTTATCCCCAGTCGGACCCGCTATACCAAACAGATAAGGAGCTGCCAACCAAGGTCCGGACCGGGTGGGTATCCCCCTTGTTGTCAACCCGATTTTTAGGGCTTCAACATATTTGGCGCTAGAAGGAGGGCCCGAACTATGAATGGCACCTAAATAAAAATATAAATACCATTCTAAGAGTAAATCACCCTCATCAACTCCCCCGACTTCCTCGGTACATTTAAATTCAAAATCAGAATTCGGTCGAATATTAACCTCTGCTACATACCCTAATATTTCACAACAATCTACCATTGAACCCCCTGAAGTTCAAACCCTTATTCACAAACTCCAGGGATTTTCTATTTGTACACTGGGGTCTGATAAATCGCAAAGCAGCGTGACTTCGCAATACAATCCTGCTCATCCCCTGACCAGGTTAAAGAGCGGAAAATTTGACATCTAGCCAACTGAATTCCCTCTTCCCACCAGGAAAAGAGAAAGGAAAACATCATTGCACTCTGACAGTGAGACTCTTTCATCTACATCGTCCATCTCAACCCCCTCACCGCGAACTCAACCGCCCACATCTTCATTCCAAATCACTCATCCACCTTCCACAACCCCTCTTCCACAATCATCCAAGATCATAATATCTCCATCTTCTCATCCTCAAGGATCATCCCCTACACTTACAATTACCAGCAGCTCAAAAATGGCCCAATCTCCATGGAACAACCCTGGAGTGGTTTTAATGCCTCCACCCCTAAGCCAAATACCAGCCCATCCTGAGAAATGACTACCCAAGTTCAACCCAGAAGTAGGCATGCTAGCTGAAGAGCACATTAACAATTTCATGCTCTCGGTCAATCTTAACAGAGTTACCGACGAAGATGCTGTTGTCCGGCTTTTTCCCTATACAATGCAGGGAACAGCCAGGTCATGGTACTTTTCATTACCTTCCAGGTCTATAACTAGTTGGGACATCTTTCAAAATCAATTCCTCACCAAATTTGGTGATGACAAATCAACGGCAACGTTAATCAGTGACTTATCCAATCTTAAAGCCGAAGCTAGAGAACCCATCAAAGATTTCAATTTACGATTCAATAAGATCCTCAACAAAATCCCTGCTGCTTCCCAACCTAGCGAAGAAGTACGATGTGAATGGTATATCACAGCCTTACGATTAAACTAAGCAGTCTTCGTAGATAGGGCGAATAAAAGAACTTTAGTTGAAAAACTGACAGAGGCAATAGCAGTAGAGAAACACGTTATATCCTTGGAAAAAAGATCTACAATCGAAGAACACAAATCTGAAAAGATCACCTTGAAGGAAGACCCCAAGAAGAAACAAACAAAAGATCCTTTCGATTTAGAAGGGTTGCAGAAGGTATTAAAGACCATGTCCAATGAGATGATTGATGTAAAAAAGCAAGTGGCAGAAACTTCTTCGAAAAAGCCCTACAAAACTTTTAAAAGAGGCCCTTCAATGGATGCAAAACGACCCAACGCTATCTCAAATGTCGAATCCGAAGAAGAGGAAGAAGAAGAGAGAACCACTGAAGGACAGACCGATGATGAAGAAGTTGTGGAACTACAAGGAATGTGGGATTTCATCCTCCCACAAGAAGAAGATCAAGAAGCATTTCCGGTTAGCACACGAAGCAAAAACCAACTTGATCCTCCCCAAACTACCCCTAAGCAGAAGGGTGTGAGCCCTACAGTAAAAGAAAAAGTCGCAACAAAGAAAACAACCGCTAAGGCGACTCAATCTAGCCCAGTCCAACCAGATCAAACACCTCCAACAAGAACACTAATAGTGTCGGATGAAATGGACTACAATATTATCGATGACATGAAAAAGACTAGGGCTAATATCACTCTTTATGAATTGAGCAAATTGAAACATCAACATAAAATAATGATGAAAGAATTACACGCCGTACCTACTACATCTTTGCCTACAGCTGTAGCTACGCACAACATGGGAAGACCCCCAATCAACACAGCCAATAAGATAAATCCAAATGACATCACCTTGATTGGAGGAAGATAAAGATCTCACACTCCCCCCTTTTTGCTCACTTATGAAATCTTCAATAAAAACGTGCACAATTGTTTGGTAGATTCTGGAGCTTCAACAAATATTTTACCCAGATCAATATGTGCAAGTTAAACGTTCAACCACAAAAATCCACAGTACGCATAGTTCATCTTGATCGGTCTCAGGTCGAAGTGATTGGTGAACTTAATCAAGTCACCATAAGATTGTCGTCTAACCCCAAGGTATGTCAGGTTATCGACATTCTAATAGCTGATATCCCTGAATTCTACGACCTAATTCTTAGCAGGGATTGGTCCGAAAAACTTCGTGGATACTTTACAACCGACTGGTCGCACATGTGGTTACCATACAATGGTAAACCAAATCAAATAAAGGTTGAACGAGAGTTACACCAGAAATACATAGTAACAGAATTGGAGGGAGAAAATGAAGC
>APFE031376141.1:7302-33445 GCA_000404065.3 Pinus taeda
CAACTAAGCTAACCTTAACTGACAACACCTACAATTCATTACCAACTCCCATGTTTTATGATGCTAAAAAATAACTTATAGCCTTATATGTTACAAAAATGGTTTTCCATCAACAAAAGGAGCATTCTACATTTGCAAGTGAATGGATTTATTTGGATTTCCATCACTCATAGGGAGGGGACTGCAACAATCATAGTTGTTTTTCTCTTCAGAAAAAATATACAAGATGAAGACAACTGCAAATTGATTAATTTTACAGATCCTTCTTTGAAAGTGACTTTAACTTTTTTGAATATAATGGAGTATTTTGATAAGCACCAGGATAATCAACCTGAAAATAATGGTCTAGAGCTCTCCGAAGGTGTTGGTATATCAGATATTCCAAGGTTCAAGTCTGAGACTGTTCTGGGTGGGCTACCTGACAACATTGACATGAAAACACAAGATAATTTGCAAAATGCACTTCACTCAAGAACTAAGAATGTCTCTTTATTGTTCAACTCTATGTTTGTATCCACTGATCCATCATTCTACTTGAATGTGAAAAGAAGTTTTGTAAGATGTGGAGATCCTTTAGCAAAAGAAACAAGTAGCATGCAAAATTCTTTGCATACCGATCTCAATGAATTCTCAAATACTATTTCATCCGATTTTTATTTTCAAAAGAACATGATACAACTTCATCATATTGAGATGTCCAAATCTGTCATAGACATTATTGATTGCATTCAAATAGATTCTGAAATGGTTTATGAGTTAGATAATGAGCTAAAAAGAATAGTACATACATTTCCAGACCTGAAAAACCTTTGTATTCCACATGTTAATAAGGTAGATCTAATGAGTTTGATCAAGGACAGGGTTTCCCAAATAGGCTCCTTGAAATATGATACAACTTTGAGAGGACTAGGCACTATGCATATATTATAGAAGACAACTTTTGATGTTTGTTTCTAAGTGTTCAGGTAGCAAATATGTATTTGATAGAGTTGGTTCAAAGCATAGAGTTTTTGGAACATTATATAAAACTACCCTATTCTTTGTTTAAACATGCCTTTCTTGACCATCAATAAGCACTTTGTATGTAACAACACCAAAACAGAGAACTTTTGGAGGAGAGTCTACCATGGACTTCATTTCCATTTTCTTATACATTTGGTTACATGTACCTAATTTGTTTAACGTATATATAATTTTTCTGAGTTCCAATATGACGCTCACTAAAAACAAACAGATAAATCTGATGCAGCCTTGCACTAATAAGTAAACGGTGTAACATTTCAATTTAAAACAACAACATTGGTCCACAGTTAAAAATCCTTCAAGATCCATCCATTTCCTCCAACTGGCTACCTCGAGCATCTTATCAAGTGATATGATACAACCTTGGCTTTTACACCAACAGGTATAACGATGTAATCATTCAGTTAAAATAGTAGAACTTGTGCACAGTAAGACAGTAATGAAGGGTTATCTACTTTCTTGAATTGGCTACACCATTTTTTTAGATGTTGAAATGCATCATATACCACATTAAAAATCAAAGAGATATGGTGATTGACAAAATATTTTGTAAAAAAAATACTTGTTTAGATTATAACAAGCAGATCATTGTTTACACAATGGAACACAAAAAGTCCATTTGTAAGGGAATAATAATCCGTTAACTTGATCAAACAAGGGAAACGGTACAGGGTCATAGAAAATGTGGATTCAAGTTGCTGCTATAACATTTTTGAGTAACCCACTTATTTTGATGATGTTTTTTGGTTTTGTCCAGATATTTTTCCATGAACAAGATAAAAAGTTGCTATAGTATTTTTTTTAAACATTTGTTAAATAAAATGCTATAGTACTCCATGCACCTGCCATGCACCTTAGTTTTTTAAAACTAACTTGTACTTGGATGTAATAGGTTGTAAATCAGAATTGGAAGACAAAAGGATAGTGTGTGAAAAAGGTGAAATACAGAAAACAAAAATAGACTTTCCTGTAAGCCTCGTACCATGCCACAGAATGGGCCTTACTGCAAATGGCCAAAGCCTCTAAGCCTATGTTTTAGCGCATTAGACATTGGGATTTTTCTCTCCCCTTGCATGCAGTTATGATATATAAGGGGGCTTCTAACTTTACTGCGATTAACATGTTGACTATGTTCCATCTTCATTTATGTTCTAGATTTATTTTCTTTTTAATTAGGCCATAAATAAGGGCTTATAAATTTTCATGCATTGTTGCCAGCAGGACAGTTTCTATTTCAGTATAGTTCTCATGCTAGATGGCCAACTTTCTTCTTTATCTATCCATATCTGGTTATCAAAAGCACGGATTTTGAGTGCCTACTTTAATGAAGTCTCCACCAGTGGATGAGTCACATTGTCTGTACAACATTCTTGAAGGAAATCAAATGAGAAATGGAAAGAGGACCTTAAGTAGTGCAAGAGAAATACAATGGTATTTTGTATTCCTAAGCCTATTCAAACAATGAATAATTCAGTGTGGAGAATGTGATTCCAACCTCCCCGATGATCTTTTATATAGAATTCCTAATTATTGTGAATTGTAAGCGTTTTCCAGACAGGAATAGCTTGTAAAAGATAAAATTCCATCACACAGTCAAGGAAACTCATCTTGTAGTGGTCCAAAGTACCTTCACAAAGGCCCTGGTACTTCATGAATTTAGAGGATGCATCTGGGTTTGCATGTGATCATGTTCTAGCGAAATGTTACAATTTGTTTTTAAAATTTAAACCAAAACAAAAATCTTGCATTGCATTCAGAAGTAAAACTCACTTGGCCAAGGGAAGCAGTTAGAAAGTTTAAGGAGGTCAGCTTCCAGTATGTAAAGAGATAAGGAAATATGGTAGCATACCTATTCGCCAATATTGCAATAGAGGAGGAATAGAAGGATCAGGCCTAAACACAAATTCACTGAAGTTAGCTGAAGGAGAGTGGACGACAAGCTTCAAAAATTGGTCCAATAAAATTGCAATGATCTTTAGGAAGTCTTTTATCTAAAGTTCATTTGTCTTGTTTCAATCCCCTAATTTCAGAGGCATTTTAGAGGCCTAGTATTCCCCAACATCACTATGGGTTGCAGTCCAATCATGTAAGCTTTTTTAGAAGGACCTGTTTTAATTTGAGAATTTATGAGAGAGATACCACATATAATTCCAAGGTTGAAAGTAGATTAGCTTAATAATTTCAAAGGGTGGAAAAATCCATGCAAGGCTATAAATTTAATAAGAATATTCCTGGCCAGCTCAAAGAGGGAGAAATCTTGTTGCGCGGGAATTGTAAAGCCATGAGGAGGAATTTAGAAGGACCCATTTTAATTTGAGAATTTATGAGAGAGATACCACATAGAATTCCAAGGTTGAAAGTAGATCAGCTTAATAATTTCAAAGGGTGGAAAAAGCCATGCAAGACTATAAATTTAATAAGAATACTCCTGGCTAGCTCAAAGAGGGAGAAATATTGTTGCGCAGGAATTGTAAATTGTTCAATTCTATGTTTGTATCCAGTGATCTGTCATTTTACTTGAATGTGAAAAGAAGTTTTGTAAGATGTGGAGATCCTTCAACAAAAGAAACAAGTAGCATGCAAAATTCTTTGCATACCGATCTCAATGAATTCTCAAATACTATTTCATCCAATTTTTATTGTCAAAATAACATGATACAATTTCTTCATATTGAGATGTCCAAATCTGTCATATACATTATTGATTGCATTTGAACGGATTCTGAAATGCTTTGAGTTAGATAATGAGATAAAAAGAATAGTACATACATTTCCAGACCTTACAAATCTTTGTATTCTACATGTTAATCAGGTAGATCTAATGAGTTTGATCAAGGACAGGGTTTCCCAAATAGGTTCCTTGAAATATGATACAACTTTGAGAGGACTAGGCACTATGCATATATTATAGAAGACAAATTTTGATGTTTGTTTCTAAGTATTCAGGTAGCATATCTGTATTTGATAGAGTTGGTTCAAAGCATAGAGTTTTTGGAAGATTCTATAAAACTGCCCTATTCTTTGCTTAAATATGCCTTTCTTGACCATCAATAAGCACTTTGGATGTAACAGCACCAAAATAGAGAACTTTTGGAGGAGAGTTTACCATGGACTTTATTTCCATTTTCTTATACATTTGGTTAGATGTACCTAATTTCTTTAACACATATATAATTTTTTCTGAGCTCCAATATGATGCTCACTAAAAGAAAACACATAAATATGATGCAACCTTGCACCAATAAGTATCTGATGCAGCCTTGCACCAATAAGTAAACGGTGTAACGTTTCAATTTAAAACTGTAGCATTGGTCCACAGTAAAAAAGCCTTCAAGAGCCATCTATTTCCTCCAACTGGCTACCTCGAACATCTTATCAAGTGCTATGATACAACCTTGGCTTTTACACCAACAGGTATAACGATGTAATCATTCAGTTAAAATAGTAGAACTTGTGCACAGTAAGACAGTAATGAAGGGTTATCTACTTTCTTGAATTGGCTACACCATTTTTTTAGATGTTGAAATGCATCATATACCACATTAAAAATCAAAGAGATATGGTGATTGACAAAATATTTTGTAAAAAAAATACTTGTTTAGATTATAACAAGCAGATCATTGTTTACACAATGGAACACAAAAAGTCCATTTGTAAGGGAATAATAATCCGTTAACTTGATCAAATAAGGGAAAGGGTACAAGGTCGTAGAAAATGTGGACTCAAGTTGCTGCTGTAACATTTTTGAGTAACCCACTTATTTTGATGATGTTTTTTCGTTTTGTCCAGATATTTTTCCATGAACAGGATAAAAAGTTGCTATAGTATTTTTTTTAAACATTTGTTAAATAAAATTCTATAGTACTCCATGTACCTGCCATTGACCTCCGTTTTTTAAAACTAACTTGTACTTGGATGTAATAGGCTGTAAATCAGAATTGGAAGTCAAAAGATAGTGTGTGAAAAAAGTTGAAATATAGTAAACAAAAATAGAAGTAAATCAATTTTTCACATCATATGTAAAAGAACTTATATTTAGATCTAAATGAAACATCCACCTCCCCCATAAACTTTATGTAATGGATGAGCTCGTATACTCCCTGTCATTAAAGGACAAGTAATGATTTCTATCATCGATGCCCCCCCATATAATTTAAAGGTTCTCCCATTGATATTTCCATAAATGGATGGGCTCTCAAACACTCTGCCATTAAAAGACAAGCAAACCATTTATATTAAAAATAAGATTATATGAGTCAAAAAAATACTTATTAGGATAAAAGTGATGTGGTACTTATTAGGATAAAAGCTTGGCAAACCATTTATATTAAAAATAATGTTGTATTGAAGAGATTATATCGAAGCGAGCTCTGGTCTGGCTCTTCCTTGTTGTTCCAGATGAAGCAGCCTTCAACAAGATGAATCATCTACTTTAGCATCCAACATGAATTGTTTATAGGTATTGATTGGACAACTTTCCTTCCTTCACAATATAATTCTGTGAAGGGAAATATCTGTGAGCCAACTTCATGCATCAATAGCCACAAAGGACTAAAGCACTGAATTCACTCTATCTTAGATTTTGTTTATTTCAAAACTACTAACCTATAAAATCAATAAGATGGAATGAGCTTCATGCTAATATTTTATCATTCATTCCTATATAATGCTTTGAACCATCATTGGTCTCAGGAATGTATTTGAGAGTCCAATATTTGATGCATTGTTTTATTTGAGAGAAGCGAACTCTTCTTTGGCTCTTGCTTGTTATTCTAGATAAAGCAACCTTCAACAAGATGAATCATCTGCTTTAGCATCCAACATGAATTGTTTTTAGGTATTGACTGGCCAACTTTCTTTCCTTCACAATATAATTTTGCGAAGGAAAATCTTCTCCTTTGAAGTATCTGTCTAGAATATCCTACGTTCCAGATGCATACATTATCTGAAGTAGAGATTTTATGAACAATTAGTCAGAAAATTGTCAAGAATATCTCTGTAATTTTTATGATTCCTATTTTCTGCTTCCAAAGATGACAAAAATGATGAATTAATGATAGCATTAAAGCTTTGTGCAATGGACCATGATGCAATATAATTGACTTTTTGAATTATTTATGAGGTACGGTTTTTGATTGTTATCTTGTTCAATGCTCGGTAATCAATGCACATTCTCCAAGAGCCATATTTCTTTCTCACTAAGATGATTGATGACTGACATGGTGATGTGCTAGGCCTGATGAACCCTTTCTCGAGCAACTCCTACACCTGCTTCTTGATTTCAGCATTCTCTAAAGTGGGCAACCTGTACATCCCAATGTTAGGCAAAGGAACATCTTGCTACAAAATAATATCATGTACTATTCCCTTTTTGGGTGGCAGACCTTTAGGTTCTTGAAATAAGACATCATACTCTGAAACAATCTTTTCTATATCAGCTTGCTGATCAGCATTACAACCTTCAAATATTTTGGTCTTATCAGGTGTCTTTTCCTTTACAACCATCAGTAAGAACTGTTTGCAGGAATTTATCATTCTTTTCATCTATCCTGAGTTTATGAGAGTGTAATTATTCTTGAGCTTGTGAGCTCTTCCAAAGTATTCGATTCCATCTTTCACAAGTAGATACTTGTTCTCAACTCTATAGAAAATAGCTTTTCTATCATACAAGTAAGGACTTCCTAAAACAATTCCACATATATCCAAAGGAATTACATCTAACTCAACCTCATCTACAAATGATGACCCAAAAGAAAACTTGAATTTGCACTGTCTAGTCACTTGTAGTTGTGCTTTATCATTCAACCAACCTAATGGGCGTGGTTTCTTATGAGGTGTAGTTGTTAATCCCAATTTCTTTACAATTGCTTCAGAAATTAGATTTACTTGTGAGCCACTATCAAACAAAGTATCAATCTTTTGATTTTTGGAAATGACTTGAATATGGAAAAGCTTATGTCTTTTTCTCTCATGTTCTTCATCAATGACAGATTGAGTAGAATTACTAGTAGCTGCTTCAAAATTCTTACCTTTTATACCTATGGCTGCAATGATTGTTTCATCTCCTGAGTCTGACCCCAAATCTTTCTTAATAGCTGTAGCAATCTTCCTCTTCTTTCCCTTGGACTTCTTAGGCCTCAGCTTTGGATGCAAAATCCAACAGTGCTCATCATCAAGCCCCTCCTTTTTATAGTGAGTGCATGAAGCTTTGCCTCTTTGTGCAGTGTTAGCCTTCCTTGCTTTCCACTTCTGATTTCTTTTCTCCTTCCTCTTGCTTACAGTGGGTTGGGATGGTCCCCCAACTTCTGGATTTCCATTCTTTCCTCTAGCTTCTAGATGAGTAGCTTGTACAGATACCTCATCTATACTAGTGGGATTAAACATGAGGATGATATGCCTCATGTAGATGTGTAGACCACCAATGTACTTCAAAAGAGTTTCTGGTGAGTCTAATGAGATACCTAACATCAATGCTCTCTTTCTAAATTCTTGAGTATACCCTTGCACACTTTGCGCTTTCAACTGCCGAAGAGTTTGCCAACTCATGATGGCTTGTTGCATGTAGGCCAGTGGATAGAACTACTTTGTGATGGCAGAGACAAATTCATTCCAAACAGAGATGGTCTTACCATGCTTCTTCACATCAGCTTGGGTTCTGCCTTCCCACCAAACCAAGGCAGTGCCAGCTGAATCTTACTCCTGTCTGAGTCTATGTTTTGTACCCTACAATACACATCAATTTGTCTAATCCAATTGTCCAACTTTTTGGCATTTAGCTTTCCATCATATATAGGCAAATCAAATTTTACATCTAACTTGAACAAATATGCTTTCTTATTATGCACATGGCTACTAGGAGGTGTAGGAAAGCTTTCTTCTTTTCCCTTTCCTTTAGAGTGGTCATGAGAATGAGATTCTTCTTCTTCTTTATCTTGTTTAGAGCCTAATGAATCTTTTTCCTTATGCTCTCTAAAGTGCCTTTACATTTCTTCTACCATAGACTTCATAGCTAGGAAATTTTCTATGCACTGGGGGTCTAGCCCTGTAGAACCTTCTTCTGACATTGTCTTCCGAGAATAGACTCTCCCAATTTCAGGATTAGTTTCCACCAACTCTCCTTCTCCTAATTTGAGCTTTGATCTAGTGATCATCCACAGCTAAACCAACACAAGCTTGTCTAACCTTACAGCCTAGAGTTCTGATACCACTTGATCTGATAATCACCCTATGAGTGACCTCAGTTGAAGATTTAATAAACAAAGGTATTACAGACTCATGTGCTGGTGTGTGTTCTGTGCAATTGAAACAACGGATCGATCAGATTACCAATACACAGGCATTTTACATGGAAAGACAGTAGAGAAATACAGTAAGCAACACAAAGACACAAACAAGTTTTATTAAGGAGTTCACCCTATTCTCCAGGGCTACGTCGCGAGTTCAGCTTCAGTGGTGGCCTTGTTTTATTGTGTCTTACAACAAAGAATTTACAATGCAAGGACTTAATATGAGTTCTCCTGACAGCAGATTTTACTTGGTAGGGTGGTTCTTGGATTCCCCAAGCCACTCAGAGTTCACAGACTCTTTTCTTCCTACCAGCTCTATGACTTTTGGTCTACATTGGAAAGAGCCAACTGTGATGCTCAATCCAAATAGATTCCTCTATGGAAAGGCTTGAATCTTCAAGATCTTTGGTGCTCGATGGTGCTTGTGGTTAGCTCGGCCCTATGTCTCTTCTGCTTGGCTTTACTGCTCTCTATGCTCAGCCTTCCTCTCAAGGTTCACTGTTCATTGTCTCTCTTGGTCACTTGGACTCTTCGATCTGAATCTCTCTTTTGCTCTCTTGTTCATTGTCTATGCTCATGGCTTTAGCCATTCGACCTCCGTGTTTGTTCATTTCCTCTCCTTCCTGTGTTGATTCGCTTGTCACCTGTGTGCTTGGAATTCCCTATTCGGCGTCAGCATAATGCTCAAGAAGTAGCCATGTGTCTTCATCGGAACTTCGCCAGCCCACTTGTCGAGTTGTTGCTTTCTCCATCATGGCAGTCAATGGATTCCAAATCCTCTTAAATCGTGGCTTAATCCCTTGTCAATTCCTCTTTTCCCATAGGGTGCAATCTTAGCTGTCTGATCTGGGCTCCGCTAGATCCAACGTCACTCACATGTCGAGTGCGGTTGACTTGCTCGACTGTTAGCATGCGATCGCAGTAGTTTTTCTCTCTCCTCCACTACCACACATCGATTGCTGATTGTGATTGCTTCGTTTTCTCCAAAACTGCTTACCATTCAAGGGCATCCCGGGTAACTGTTGGTTTTTTGGTGTGGGTCCCACCTTTTTCTGCCCACGGTCCTTCGGTTCCTCCATGCGACTGGGTACTGGAGGCTTTCCATTTCGGCCATTTTCACCTTGAGATGCACATTACATTGAAAGCCAGCTCATTTTCCCAATCTGTGGCTCCCAGGGGCTATTTTGGCCTCCTGCACAGTCTCCATGGGCCTCGGTCAGCACGCTTTGACTGAGGTCCTCGTCGTTCCACGCTGGCTGCCATGGCCACTAGTTTAGGGTGTTTTCGACTGTTGTTTTGGATTCTTAAAGGATTTTTTCAACTTTTTTTAGTCACGGTTCTATGACAGTCATTTATGGATCCGATTCAGATCATTTTCACTTGATTATACGAGGAAATTCCTAGTATCGATCCAAGAATAGTGGTGCATGAGACTCCGAATTATCCTGGTGCTAAGCCTATTCGACAAGGGCTCCACCATGTGCACCCTCAAAAGGATGTTGCAATCAAATAAGAAGTAGAAAATATTTTGAAAGAAGGTTTCATTTATCCTATTCCATTGACAGATTTAGTATCCAATATTGTCTTTGTTGCCAAAAAGTAGGGCACAATACATGTTTGTGTTGATTACCATGATATCAATCATGCATGTCCTAAAGATAATTATCCTACTGCCTTTATCAACCAAATCATTGATGAATGTGTTGGGAATGAGATTTTTTCATTCATGGATGATTTTCTAGCTATAACCAGATTAACATTTCACTTGTCGATCAGCGTAAAATGACCTTTATCTATCTCTGGGGTACTTTCGCTTACAAAAAGCTTCCTTTTGGTTTGAAGAATGCTGGTGTTACCTTCCAACGAGTAATGTCCTATGCATTTCATGACGTCCGACACATTGTTCAGCCATACCTCGATGACTTACCAACTCATTCAACTAAACATCGTGACCATCCTGGTCACTTAGGAGCCATGTTTTTACGATGTCGGCATTAAAATCTCCATCTCAATCTACACAAGTGTGTGTTTTGCATCGAATCTAGTTAGCTCTTATGTTTTGTGGTGTCTTGTGAAGGTATCAGGATTGGTCCTTTGAAAGTTGAGGCCATAGTCAAGTTATCCCCCTTACATCACTACTACAATCGCAGAGCCTACAGGGAAAACCCAATTTTCTCTGTCGATTTGTCCCTAATTACGCTGAACTTGCCAAGGGTTTTAATCACCTACTTAAGAAGGGATCCATTTTATTTGAGATGGATTTTCCCAGGAATCCTTCGATTCTTTAAAGAATGCATTGATTATTGCTCCTTTACTACATCACCCTGATTATCACCACGATTACTTACTGTATTTGGCTGCAACTAATACCACTATTGCTATGGTGTTAGTTCAAGATGAGGATGATGGTAACAAGCACATGATTTATTATCTGAGCAAGAATCTTCTTGATACCGAGTCTCAGTATGCTCATGTCGAGAAGCTTGCCTTGGGGGCAGTGCATGTCATCCAAATATTTCAACACTATATCCTTTTATAGAAAACCACCTTGATTTCTAATTGTAACCCCATGACATATATACTTACTTGCCAGTTACTGGGGGGAAAATACTCCAAATGGAATGTGCTCTTGCAGGAGTTTGATTTGGAATTTACTGCTGCCAAATCAAAGAAATCACTCGTCTTTGCTGAGTTAACCTGTGCTCTTCCATCTACAAGCACCCCAACTTATTTTACTGAGTAGATACCCAATGAACCTTTGTTTCTAATCAACACTCTTGACCCATGATATGGAGACATTATTTTTTATCTCCAAATCTAGACTTTCCAATCTGAGTTGTCTTGATAAGATCAATGCCACATCCTGCATCAGTCCCAATGGGCCAAGGTAATGCCTACATACAATGATGGCAGTATTGCTAATGCTCAGTTCCTTTTTAACGACGTCATAACACATTTTGGTGTCCCTAAATCTATTGTGACTAACCATGGATCACATTTTTGTTAGCACATGATTACAGAGCTAACTGCTCAGTTGGGCCTTCGACATGATAACTTAACTCCTTATTATCCACAGGCCAATGGCCAAGTTGAAGTAGTCAATAAGGCTTTGATTACTATGCTTCAGCGTACCGTTGGGAAGCACATAAAGGATTGGCATTTAATGATATTCTCAGATCTTTGGGCTTATAGAAATTCTACTAAAATGATCATTGGATTCACTCCATTCCAGCTGGTGTACAGTTTAGAGGCAATTCTTCCAATCAAATGTGAAATCCCTTCGCTTAAGCTAGCTATAGAAACTCATCTGAATACCTTTCCTGAAGAGGAGTGACTACTATATCTTGAGAGACTTGATGAGACCCGTTGCATTGCTACGATGGTTAGCGAAGCTCAAAACAAGTGAGTCAAAGCTCTTTTTTACCAAACCATTTCTCCTCTCACTTTTGCTGAAGGCGACTTGGTACTTCTTTATGATCAAGACAATGATAAATTGGGGAAGAAAAGTTCAAACCCATGTGGGATGGGCCCTACATCATCAAGCATTTCTTATAGAATGGTGCTTATGATCTATGTGATTATGAGGGAAATGCATTGTCACAATCCCGTAATGGGTTATATTGAAAAAAGTATTATGCGTGAAATTCGTGCAATAACTTTTGTACATTAGTGTGTTAATTAATTAGAATGCATTTTTTATTTTTGGTGTGTTGGTTTGCTTTGAAGACATATGTTTTTCTACTTACCCTGTGTTCCTCTAAGTTTGCAGATGTCATCAGGTCAATACATTGGTTTTGTTGATGGTGCTTGTCATAGAACACGAAACCTCTCTTCCGCAATGTGGGTACTCTATGACCCTAATGGTGAGTTGATTAACTTACAAGGTATCTACCTTGGTTGAACAACCAATAATATTGTTGAATATAGTGCAGTGATTGAATTATTGTTAGAAGTAGTTGTTCTTGGCATTAGAGATTTAGTTGTCCAGTTCAATTTGCAGCTTGTTGTGTTACAATTAAACAATCATTATTCAGTGATAAATACACAAATATTGCATATGTATCCACGTTTTATATTGCTAGATATAAATTTTGATTACATCACATATCAACATATTCCACGTAATTTAAATACAATAACCGATGCATTAGAAAATCTTGTTCTTGATATGAATTTGCGTCATTTGTAAAATTGAAGCATGTTATGAACACAAAAGTAGAAATAAAACATTCATATATATAATAATACATATATAATATATAAATATATTATAATAAATATATATTATATATATATAGATATATATATATATATATAGATATGTATGTATGTATGTATGTATGTATGTATGTATGTATGTATGTATGTATGTATGTATGTATGTATGTATGCATGTACGCATGTACGCATGTACGCATGTATGTATGTATGTATGCATGTATGCATGTATGTATGTATGTATATGTCAGAGTGTTTACATCAAAATGTCAAAAAATAGAGTGTTCTGATACACTTGGCTTTCGAAGCCTACAAAATGTGTAAAAGACTAGATGAACTATAAAAATGCATGGTGCCCATGATAGCATGAGACCACCTTGATCAATTGGCCTAACAACCAACATAGTCTCGCAGAGACTCCAACGGTGTCTCTGCCAACACAGAGGAACATCATCAATAGTGGCATAATCTAAAACCCCTTGAGTTATTGCTTCTAGATTGCACTCCATCTCAGCCAAGGGGTCAACCCCTTCCTCCTAGTCCACACCCACTATCAAATGAGAAACTTGTTATGCTATTGGTAACATTCTTGGTTGTCTCTCTCATCCCACATCTGTGCATTTATCATAAGTTGAGTCTTAGTTTACACTTTCATAAAAATCATAAAACTTGAAAAAATCCAAAAAACAAGTTTTTACCTGCATCAGTCCACTGTTTGCTTGGTGGTAGATGTAGATCTAGATCCCACCTATAATCTGTGCTAGCACAAGCATAGTCATCTCCCAGAAGTAGTTAGCATTCAAGCCAAGTGAAGAAATTTTGTGGATAATGCATATGCTAACCCATGCCTCCTCTAGGCATGAACTTCCTCCATCTCACGAGTCTCAGATCTCGGGGGGTAGGATGTGGTACTTCTGCCCATTGATACTAGAAGAGGGGCACTCGCTCCAAAAAGGTCACCAGTATATAACTGAACCCAAATTGCTTCAAGTGTACATGCTTACCCTTGGTCAGTTCTCACTTCATGTTTTCCAAAAGGCCTCCACACCAGTTGAAGATGGTGGGGTCAAACATGCGATAGCATATTGGAATTGAGACTTGGAAACCTCATTCAAGTCTTGGGTACATTTACACATGACATGGTGAACAAAATCATTCCCAAGATGAGGTTGTTAGTGATTTTTTTTATCTTCACCTTACCTTCATTGGTTATTTCAGCATAGGACAATGCCTCTGGACTAGACTCCTTGTGCTCTCGCCTCCTGGGTGAGATCAAAAGAGTTGAACTACTTCTCCTTAGTGGGATAATCTCTTAATGAAATAAATGTCCACCTCCTCAAGTTCCATTTATTTCCCTTTTATGATGAAGATATCTTGATCTCCATCCCAAATGATGATCAGATAAGGTAGTAATTACACCTAATGCCTTAACCTTGTGGTCCTAAAGAATTTTAGCAGTCCAAAATCCCTCAGAGCATTTATGCATGCAAGATCTTGAGTTTCTTGATGATCTTCAGCCTCATGGCCTCTTTATTTCCACTCCAAGAACATATTCTCCTGCAAAACAACATTTAAACACTTATTAATTCCTTTTTCATGGATCAAAATCGTCATTTTTTCCTTAGAGAGTTTTATTTCTTAAAAAACCACCCTCAATTCCATCGCACCTATTTTTACAATAGTGTGATAGCATCATACGAGCCTTTAGGCTAAATCAAAACCATCACAGGTTCGATGACCATACCCGCGATGTTCGCCGACACCCTAAATTTTTCAAATCATCCCTTCTAGCATAAAATTACCATTTAAAATGCATAAAAAGGTAATAAAATGCAAAAGTAGGGATGAGGCTCTTACTTGTCGCAGATGGTTCATGAAATGGTACCCTGGATCTCTCATAGTAGCCACTAGAAAATTAAGAGAATTAAGGCACAAAAAAAAGTTTCAGAGCTCAGTTTGGTAAAATGGTAAAAAATGAGATTACTTTTACCTAATTATAAGTTTTGAAAGTCATTTTGTCAAATATTTTCATAATATTTTAATATTTTCTCTCGATATCGGTGATGGGTGTGTTTCTTGTGTAGTTACAGGTGCCTTCAATGTGAAAAATTGATCATTATTGACTGATTATGGGTGTTTTATTTTATCTCTTTTTCAGACTCATTAAATAAATGAAAAAGGAATCCCCTAGAGTCATCTTTACACTCTTTTCTGACTCTCGAAAACTGAAAATATTATCAAGTACTTGTTGTTTTGAATGCATTAAAGTAAATGAATCGACATCATTGTAGTATATGTTTACCCCTTTCTCGGGCTGAGATTGACTATTTATGAAAATGCTACACCTTGGTCGACGTGGTCAAGAGGTTCCCTCGGATATTGTTTTCTACCTTTTCAGGTTCGAGGGACAAACTATGAAAAGGGACATGATGGAGTTTACTTTTTCTGTTTCTTTTTCACACTCTCTATATGTGAAAAATATATCAATCTATTCTTACGTCAAGCACGTTAAAAATTTGTGATGAAAGACTCGTCACCATGATGAGACTGAGCTTCTCCTTCCTAGGGCTTGTAAAAATTACTAGGATGGATTCATTCGAAGAATGAACTTACATGACAAGCATATGCTATCTGCTTCAAGCTTGTGATAAAAAAAATTGGGGTACTTGCTATAAATAACAGGGAAAAATGAAGATGAGACATCCTTTGTATAGGCAGCATGTCACTCTTGACCATGACACTCTTTTGCCCTCGTGTGGGGTTTGAGATATACTCATTCAGTCACTTGTCCTCCCAGGTTTGGGTGATCCCTTTTTCCTCTCATTTGACCATTCCACACTGTCATCATGACCTTTAGTCCCATGTTGAGTCATATGTTGCCACACTCTGGAGTCTTCTTGCCAATATGTTCAAGAGAAATCCAGTCTACAGTTATTTACCTATACATTGTTTGAGTCATTACTAGAGTCTTGAATATTGTTCCACTTTATTCCTTGTTTCATGTCGATGATGGAGGATTCATCATTTCCCTCCTTCGACAAGGCCACATCCTATCGACTTCAGCTCATTATCTAGGAGGATGACTTAGGAACTCCCTTTCAATACCTTAGAGCTAGCATGCTCTAATGGCCAGTTCTTCGCATCCTACGATAGGTCTTCATTATTAGCTTTTGATCGGGTGATTCCACAAGTGTTCGACCTCAACTTCATTATCAACTTCATGGATTGTATTGTTGTACCTTGAGAGCCATTTTCATTATTGGTGGTTTCTCTCATACCTATTAACGCTCCACATCATTGGCTGGTAATCAAGTGTTTTTCTAGCATGTTCGACTTCAACACTTTTATTCGCATGTTAGGATTCATACATTGATTGGGTTGGGATGGAGCACAAAACCCTGAGTCCTATCTATTATGACGTAGGTTGTAGGGTGTTATATGTCATTCATGATTGTACACATGTTTCTATTATATGGATGGATGTCACCATACAATGAGACGTTATATTTATGATAATCCTTGTTATCTGGATGGTTGTTCCCATACCATGGATATTTTCATATAGTCTTTATCATTCGGATGGATGCATCCATGACATGGATTCATGTCTTAATATTAGATATGTATATGTATATGCATCCTTGATTTTCAGGTCTTATGAAAGAGTGTGTCCTCGTCCTTGCCAAAATCTCGTAAAACATCTCAACCATCACTCCTCGTTCTACCTTCATGATTTTGGGGGCATCCGTTACACAATATTTTGTCACGTGTCCTGTAGTTCCATATGACATACCGTAAAGTGCCTAAAACATGATCATTATACAATATACTCATCCATGTATATAGTTCATATCCCTCCTTTAACTTTGCTTGGAAAATCTATGGATCTTTCCCGAAAGAAATAGCTCTCAAAACCCTAAAATGAGGTTCATCACCCTTATGAAGCTCAAAACAGTGATGATCACCTATTGCACTATGTTAAGCCAGTGATTTCATTGCTTCATTCTCCCTCATACCCATGATGGTCTCAAAATGGAATTTTTCCCACACAGGATGAGAAGCTTGGTGATCTAGAAGCTTCCAAAGAAGCGAGTTGGAGGTGGTTTCACATAGATGAGGTCGAATCCTGCTAATTTGACCTCTTTATCTCATACCTATGAGCTACATCCTTGAGATGTGGGCCTAATACTATCTTTGGACGAGTCCTAACTCCCTCTCCCAACCTATAAATTACTCCTCTCCCATTCCCAAATGGTTAATCTATGTCCATTTGCACCCCTATGCTGAGCTTGTGCTTAGAGGTTATTCATTAGACTTGGAGAAGGAGTGTTTGGAGTGTTTCTTGGCTTATACTTGGATTACCACTCAAGGAGAGCCTTTCAACATCAAGTCTATGGTTGTAAGATATCCTTTATCCTTTAAATAATAATACAACTGCTAGTTCATCTTCCCAAGATATATATGTTCATGTATGTATTGGATTGGCTTTCCTTGATCAGCTAAGTAGGTTCTTATTGGATTCACTATTAGTTTTGGCATGCTTTTTTGTATCTTGATCACTTGTGTAGGTACATAAGTGGTGAAAGAAGCAAGAACAAGTCCATGACACAAGCAGTTCAAGGATCTCAACAAAGGAAATCAGAATAGCATCAGAGTGAGGTATGTCATCTATCTCATTATACTTTTCAATTATAATCTAGGAAGATGTTTAGGTGATTGGCACTTCAGTTGCTAGACCCATTCATTGGGCGAGAGGGATCGTCTCTATTGATAGAGAGGATTAACCTTGTCAACAACTGCCATGTGCTCATCATGAAGATCCAATAAAAGAAGACTCAAACATAACAACCTACCCAGAACATCTAGATGATGATATTCGAACAGTTCAAAGGGGGTCCTAATGTTAATATTGTCACGCAAAGTATCATAGCTACTACAAAGGATAAAGGGAAGAAACTTGAGGAAAATGTATGGGTACGGAAGGCTACTAACAAGGAGATGAGATTCGATGTAAATAAGGTGAAGGAAACTTTTATGGAAGAAAAAATGAGATTCTTGGATGAAGAAGCTTATACACTAAGGACTTAAAGTATGGGAAAGTGTGAAGACACCAGTACTACATAAGAGGCAGACCCATCATTATTAGCACGATTTTTAAAAACCTTCATGAAACTCCTAAGGGAGAACAAGGTAGTAGAAGGACTACAAGAATTTATAGATAATTGTACTAGTAAGAATAAGCCACTGCCAGACCAACGTGCAATACATAAGGGGGAAAAGTAAGAAAACAATTGGTTGTGAAATGATATTGACTGCATTGGAGAATACCAAATGGACTAGGTAATTCTTGATTTGCAGTTTGATGAAAATGTTGTGTCAAAGCAAACATGGGAAAGAATGAGATGACCAGAATTACAGTGGTCCCCGATCCAGCTGAGAATGGAAAATTAGCATAAGATTGTTCCTTAGGGGCACCTATATGGGGTAACTATGGATATTGAAGGGGCGTTCACCATAGCTGATTTTAAAGTGATTGAAATAGTGGACGACAGTAACCCATATCCAATGCTGCTTGGAATTGATTGGGAATTTGATATGAACATGGTCATAAATTTGAAGAAGCATAGTACGACGTTTAAAAATAAAGAACTAAGGGTTATTTTACCATTGGACCCAGCCGAAGGTGCATGATATACTGAACCAGTCCATGATAATTAGGAGGACAATGATATTAAGAAGATCTATAAGCTGACTGTGGGGGATGAAGATTAGATCGACCCTTCGATAGATGGGCGAATTATGTAGGAGAAGGAAAGCTCCTGTAATTCAGATTCATATGAGAAGCTCAAACACTATAAAAATAGGTTACACAAGGTATCGTCACTGTGATGCAACATGCTTACAAAGTCACTCTGATGTGTATCCATGGAGGTACACAATTTACCACATTATGATAGATTATAAGATGTCAATTTATTTCTGGATAAATTTTAAAAGGATGTACTAGAGGAACATTGGTTCCAGGTGTTAGAACTCATGCTGAGAGCTACGCCTGCCAAATGGTGGGGTACACATAAAGACAATTTTGTAGACTGGAAGGAATATCTGCAGATGATGAAGCTATAGTTTGGGTATGCCAATACCCACATTATAGAGAAATACATAAGGAAGGATTATCTGCATGAGTATCTAGCTCTATGGATGAAATCTTGGGGAGAAGAACCACACCCATAATGGTTCATATGTTCTACCATACTTTAGATACAATTCCAATGAACTGGTATCTAGAAATGGAGTTGCGACATGGAACCACAGAATGGGATGTTCTTAAGGAATTTTTTCTGTTAACCTTTAGCTTTGAAGATGGATTTGAATGTATTGTTGACGTATTACAATAGATCAAAATTGCAATATTTTGAATGCTTGAAGAACATGTTACATGGGTACAACCAAATTGGAGTACGCAGTTGCACTCAAATGTTACAATATGACCATTGAGGAATTCAAAGAAGATCCTAGGAACATCAATATTCCTGAGTCGAAAGGAAAACATGTAATCGCAAGTCCTCAAGAAAAGTCCTTGATATCTCACATACTTTGAAGACCAAGAAAGTGAATATTAAATTAGAAGTGCAACCAAAGTTTGTAAACATAAGCAAATATTTGGATGAAGATATAGTGGACAAGGTCGCGGAGCTACTACGAGAGTATCAAGACTCGTTTCCCACTAAGTTCTCCAATTTGAAAGGGATAGTAGGAAATTTGGTTGTCATGAAGATCATTTTAAAGCCAGATGTGAAGCCAGTAAAGAAGTGCCCCTATCGATTGAATCCTAAGTACAAGGAAAAAGTGCACACTAAATTGGTTAAGATGCTTGTAGTTGGGATTATTGAACCTTTCAAAGAATTAGACTGGGTTAGCCCCATGGTGATTTAGGAGAAGAAAATGCAGGTGAAATTCAAATATGTGTAGACTTGAGAAAGTTGAATGATTCTTGTGTCCATAATCCATTTCCTATGCCATTCACAAATGAAGTATTGGAAAATGTTGGAGGTTGGGAAGCTTTTCATTAATATTGTGTCAAAATATGGTCCCTTGGGAATCTCAAAGATTTCCCAAAGATTTATTATCACTATTTTACTGGAATTCAGATGCTCATATGAAAAATATGACTTCACCACTAAGCTACTTGCAAAAAATTGAGTAAAATGAGTATAATGTCGACCTAGTTCTGACACTGTCAAAATTTGACCCGTAGGGAATACTTTAGATTCCTCATGATTACACAAGATTCCTCTCAGCGAGTTGATTGAAATTCCACACATATTAGAAAACTGATCATGCCATCTAACTCTTGGAAAAATTCTAGTTTGTTTGAGTATAAATTTGGCATGATTCTGTTACTGTGAAAACATGGCCCCAAAGGAATCTCTTAGATTCCTCATGATTCCATAGAGTTTCATCTGCAAGTTAACTGAATATCTTCTCCTTAGATGAGGAAACTGATTACACCATCATATTCCTTTTCTGAAAACTGAGGAAGATGGGTATAAAGTTGATATAGTTCTACCTCTGTAAGAAAACAACCTCTTAGGGTTTCTATTGAGATTCCTCATGATTCCACTGAGTCAAGGATTTTCCTCAATTTGTGTGTAGCTCAAGGTTCCCTGTGCCTTTGTTTATGTGTAGCTCAGGGTTTTGTGGGTGACCTATTCTCCTTTGTTGTGAGGTGAATGGTGAAATTGTACTTTAAATAATTGTTGTCGGCAGACAAATCAATGAGGCGCAACATGGTGAGTTGGTAGTGGTGGCAACTTGGTTGGGAGTTGTTATCTCGAGGGGGCTTGGACTCAGGTTCAGAGTTAGCTACATTAACCAACAAAACCCTACACTACTGGCCCTTTTGGAAACAACCCACTTTATGCAGGTTGCAATCTCACCCAAGGCATTATTGGGAGATGCTAGAACCAGGTTTTTGCATCCGGAAGGCTATGTGATGTCAGAGTAAGGAGTTACCTCAGTTTAAGTCTTTATCTAACCTCAACCCTTATCCTAAAGATCCCCAAACTTAAAGCAAATTCCAATTAGAAAAAGTTATGAGCTTTGACTAAGGGTCTAATTGTGCATAAAATAACATATAATAGTAGATCCAGATCTTCACAGATTAATTAATTAAATCTTATAGATAAATGGCATTCAAATGATCATAAATATAGAAAACACATAAGTATCTAATTCAGACATAGAATCTCTTCAAATACTCTTTATTATTCTGTTTCATTAGATCATATACTTTTTAGACCCTATGCACTCAGTTGCGAACTTACCAAGCTCTCCGCGCACGTAGCAGTAGGAGCCTTCACATTCGCTTGAATACAGAAAAGAATAATTCATACTCTAAGCATCAACCATAACATTGAACTAAATTCCCCTTCCTAATGACTCCTCAATGACTCCCTTTTATAGTGTTTACATTACATTACTATGGTCTGCGAACAATGGGTAAAGCTTAATACAACTAATCCCTTTACAAATTAAGGGGCTTTGACTTTCCTAAAAGCCCCCTTGACTCTTAACAACCTGCACTACTTGTACTCCACTCCTCAAAATGTGGAGACTTTACAATATCTTAGAAAAATTTGACTTAAGACTTAGAAAAACCTAACCCTGAGGGACCCGGTCCCAACAAGTCCCTAACACAAAGATTTGACTTGTCCCAAGTCACTCTACTGGTATGTCCTCGACGTGTGCTTTGAGGCCACTAAATTATGACTTCAATGCTTGAAGTTCTATTGTACACTGTGTGGTGGCCTACCAATCATCTTCAAGAAACATATTTGTAGTTGGTCCTATGATTGCTAAACCCATTATCATTTGCATTTGCTGAAGGGCTTTCAATTTTCTCTCAACATTCTGTGACAATTGGCTTGCTTTGTCAGCCCATGGTTTCATCCTTACTAAAATGATAGAGGCCTTTCGACACAAATCATAAATATGAGTCTATATCGTTTTCCCTTCTTGGAGTGTAGCAAACCTTTGGATAGGTGCTAAGATCCACATTTCCGCCCTAATCTCATCAAACTGCAGTTTCTTCTCACGGATGTAAACTTCAATTTTTTGTAGACGTGGGTCCTCCTACAACAAAGCCCTCATCTCCATATTAATTTTGAAAATTTGGTTGCAATCATTAACTATATAGTGGCAAGAACTTCCATATTGGTTTTGATAGCAGCCTCGTGATGATCTTAGACTTTAGGAGGGGTGGTAGACTACAACTACATATAAATCTCTAAAATCTGTAACTGCAATTCAAACCACACGTTTCCCATATCAGCCTTAGATTCTTTTGCTATGGCTACCAACTTCTGTAATTTCTAGGCCTCTACTACCTCTATTGGAATCTAGAGCTTGGGAAGCTCACTACATACCTGCATTGTCACTGCTTATAACTACTAACGGTTTGCAATGAACTCTTCTCATTCCTCTAGCGCCTACACTTTTTTCTCAAAAATTTATTGCTTGTTAGTCTTGACTTCACTAATAACCAACAATGCCCACTATTCTCGGACCTTGAGCTCATCTGATACTCCTTGATACAGCTCATGCAATAACTGAATGGGGAGTACCGAAAGCTTAAGGCTCATGTGCTTCATATGCAATAGGCATGTCCTATCCTCTAAAGTCTCAACATGCAATGATCCCTCTAGTAGCTACACTATGTAGAGGTTTGTGGTAAGCTCTGATGTTGAGGTTGTCTCACTTTCTTGCTTCAGGCTCACTTGGCCCGCGCTCACTTGACCCAAGCTTGCTTGTATAATGCTTGTCTATACCTACAATTCCTTAAGGCCCTGTTGGACCTTCATACATATTGATTGGTATTTATCTTTGATGTGTCCCCAAATCTCTTCCATCGTAGATTTGAAAACATCCCTAATTTCATCCAAGGCCCCCTCCCTGAGCACCATGGCTTGGCACTGGTAGACTTCTCAGATTTTTGTTTCTTCTGAACACTTCTAGTGCTCCTCTTTTGTCACTTCCTGATAATGAATAGAGACTCAAAGTCCTCCATTCCCACAAAAGGGTCTATGCCACCCTCTTCCTCCTTGATAGTTTTTGCATCGGCTGTGTGCTTTGCCTTTGGCACAATGGGTTCCTCTAGGTCAATCGTGACCTTCTTTGGATCTCTATTTGGGACTTTCTTCGGATCTTTCTTCTCATCCTTCGTCTCTCCAGTGGTCTTTCTTTTGTCTGCTGCTATCATCCTGTCAGTCGGAGTGAGCTAATCACTCGACCACTTACTGGTAATAGCCAAAATATTTTTTTTCTGCTACAAGATATGGCAGTACATTACACTCTTCCATCAAATCCTTCTTGTCACATATATACATTGTGAAAATCAACCTTGAACTTTACAACATCGTGGTATTGAGAAAATAGGGTATGTGATAACCACGACTATTGGTTAATCACCATGAACAAGTCCATTTCAAGCAGAACCCAAAACATCTTATTCTCCATGGCCCCTGTAGGATCTTTGGATGCCCACAATGAGGCATATCATGTAGCTTCATAGATATCTGGGTCCATAGTGGGGAATTGTGAATCCTCAGGTGCTCTCCAAGCTATTAATTCAATCAGAATTAACATCCATGCATGATGAAATTAATTTCCTTCCTCCTATGCTTCACAGCAATCAACTTGGAATTATCAATTCAGGTACCCTGCTAAGTTGAACTGGACCCCCTTGCTACACTTTGTAGCCAAGGAGAAAACAGGGGCTGACACTTCGTTTGCACAACACTTTCTCATAATCTTCTCAACCAAAATAGAGGTGAAAAGCCACACAGCCTCATCGTTGATAGAGCTAACAACAGAGCCCCGTGACTTCTTGATTAATCCAAAGTAACTCTTCATTTGATCTCCTAGTTTATTATCTTGTGACTTTCCTATAAAACCACCATCTGGATTCTCCCCCTAACAAGGTAGTGCGGTAATCCATTTGATCAGAATGTTGTAAAGATGGATGGTTTTACCGATCCAAAGACACTAGTCGTGCACCAAAGGTAGCAATTGGCACACACATATAGTATTTATATTACTATGCTCGAAATATGGAACAAACAAAATCTTCAATAATCCCACATACTGAGTTCCATTTGCCCACTTTGTTGGTTCAACTAATGTGACACCTACTTCTTCCTAATATACATATCTTAGGTACGAGCTGGGCTCAAACTATGGGTATTTACCTTGATCATTTAAATATGAATCTTCCATTTTTAGGTAGAGTACCTAGTCCAACAATTCACTCTCAATGGGTACATCTTCAAGTAACAGTGAAGTGAAAACCTTATATTTAATACAATCTGGGTCCTTTGTGACCTTGGACGCTGGCTATCACAGTGGTCAATACGGAGGCAACCTGGAAATGGGTTCAAATTCTTAGCCACTCATTTCTTCAAGGCCACCCTCCAATTCCTCCTCATCCAAGTCCTTCAGTTCCATTAGTTGTTTATTTTTATTGATTTTTCCTTCTAGTCTCTGCACGATTGAAAATTTCCACAGCGATTGTCAAATCTATTAGAAAATTATATATTACAGAGGAATGGAACACATAAAATATTGCAGAAATATAAACACAGAAAATGCATAAAATAAGAGAGACATAGATATATGTGGTTCACCCAGTTTGGGCTACATCCACCCTTAATAGCCAGTCCTTCCTTTCTATTATCTAGCAAAATGAAGAGACACAACCTACAACAGATCTACTGTAATATCCTATGTTTTCTCTCACAGTCTCACCTCTCTATTTCTCGCACAGAGAATACACATCTATTACACAGTCTCAAATACAATACCTCATACAAAGAGAGGGGTTTCCTCCTAGGGAAAAAAACCCTAAACTAAAAATAATTTCTACCGTCAGATCATCTGCCTAATGAACGACCTATATTGACTAGAAATTACTATACTTTTACAAGGCAATTTTACATCTGTTTTTAGCTTTGGGGGTGTTGTCCCCAAACCCCTGCTGGGGGACTGCTAGCCCCTTGACCCCTGTACCCCCCCTATGGAGGGGTGTACAAACTTCCTGGGGTATACATCCGACTGAAACAAAGACCTCTGAACAATCAAGTTCCACACTCAACAATCTCCCACTTGGAGAATGATTGTAGCGACTCCACCGCTACTTCATTTGCTGGACAATGACTCCTCTTTGGACCTGGCTATTTCTCATCTTCATCGTCATCCTTGAAGACCAATTGAAACTGAGCATATTCTTAGTTTCTCCCTAGTTACAACTTTTTCTAGCATATATGTAGGATTCTAGCTAGTGTGTATCTTTTCTAGCTTCAACTCTCCATCTTCCAACACTGATCGTATGAAATGGTACTTGAGTTGTATGTGTTTAGTTCTGGAATGAAATGCTGAGTTATTTGCAATATGAATGGCACTTTGGCTATCACTGTATAATGTGCCCATATCATGCTCCTTACCCAATTCACCCATAAACCTTTGTAACCAAATAATTTCTTTACTAGCCTCTATAGCAGCAACATACTCTACTTCTGTTGTTGAAAGTGCAACAACACTTTGGATTTTGAAACCCAACTGACAGCTATTCCACCAAAAATAAATACATATCCTGTAGTGCTCCTCCTATTATATATGTCACCTGCCATATCTACATCAACATATCCCTATAGAGAAATGTTTGAACCACCAAAGCATAATGCTTGATTTGTGGTACCTTTCAAATATATGAGAATCCATTTCACTACCATCCAATGTTCCTTTCCTAGATTGTTCATGTACCCGCTTACAACTCCCACTGCATGTGCAATATCAGGCCTTGTGCAGACCATTGTATACATTAAGCTTCCAACTGCTGATGCATATGTAACTTTAGACATATAATCCATGTCTTCTTGGGTCTTTGGGCACATTTCCTTACTAAGTTTGAAATGGATAGCAAAAGGTGTACTAACTAGTTTTTCATTGTGCATATTAAATCTTTTCAACACCTTTTGTATGTACTCACTCTGAGACAATTTTAATTTGCGATTTTTCCTGTCTCTAGTTATTCTCATACCAAGGATTTGTTTTGCAGCTCCCAAATCCTTCATTGCAAATGAATTTTCCAATTTTATTTTGAGTAGATTTATTTCTTGCATGTTAGACCCTGCAACAAGCATGTCATCTACATACAATAACAATATAATATAGTTTCCATCATTTTACTTTTTCAGATAAACACAATGATCAGAGTGACATCTAGTATAACCTTGTTCAGAAATAAACCTATCAAATTTTGGATACCACTACCTTGGAGCCTATTTTAAGCCATACAAGCTCTTCTTCAACATGCACACTAGTTTCTCCTTCCCTTTTACCTCATATCCTTGTGGTTGATGCATATATATCTCTTCCTCCAAATCCCCATGGAGAAAGGTTGTCTTTACATCTAACTGCTCAAGATGCAAATCTGCAGCTGCTACTAGACTTAGAATAGTTCTGGTTGAAGTCATTTTCACAATAGGAGAAAATATCTCATCAAAGTCTATACCCTTTTTCTGTGCAAACCCTTTCACCACAAGTCTAGCTTTATACCT